>JANVFO010000080.1:0-174539 GCA_027919855.1 Lentinula guzmanii
AGGTAGTTCCGGATCAGCCGGCTCTTCATCGACTACTTCCTCACCATCTTGATTCTCTCGATTGATATTACCTTCGAGATCTTCTCCTTCCTCATCTTCCGGTCCTTCCGGGATTTGAGGTCCTGTTGGCGTGTTACGAGATAAAATTTGTCCCATAATCGTTGCTGCCGTTGGAGACGGAGGTATGATGGTGTTCGATGATGTCGTAGCGATGTGGGTGTTTCTTCGAGGTGTCCTGACTTGGACAGGCATTCCAGAGGCAGTGTAGAGGGTTTGGAATTCATAATCCATCGTTTCGGTCGTTCCACCGATTGCGACTTCAGGTGCTACTTCGGTTGTCGGTAGTGAAGCTGCAGTAGTGGGTCCGAAAACGTTGTTTCTTCTTCGACCTCCTAAAGCCGAAATGGATTCTGAATAGGGCGCGAAAGATTGCGCGTTGGCGACAAAAGGGTTTGGCTCTTCAGCCTGTGTCGGAACATCCGAGTTGTCGGTAGTACCGGTCAAAGTTCTTGGCCTGTTCCTACGGGCTTGTCGAGTCATTGGAGGAGCCATGGATTGTTGAGTATAAAATGGATAACGACGAATGCGAGTAGTAGTTTAAATATACTGTTAAGACTGTGCCGGTGAGGTTCCGTCGAGTCTTAGAAAGGATAGGATGAATCAAAGTGTTCCGAGAGTGATCGGTAGGAATCGAGACTATGGTTTATAACCGAAGTCTCAAGGGGAGTAATCGAAGATAATCGGTCAGCTCGATTACAACGGAAGATGATAAAGATGAACTAGAACCTTGACACTACTTTCGGTAGTGCCCCCGCTTCGTCGTACGGTTCGGTGAATGTTCAGAGTGACGAGTAAGAGTATAGAGACGTCCGGACAACGATCGGTTATAGTGCGAACGTTAAACGATTAGAGGAGAGAGTTCCGGACGGAGTTCAGCAGCAATCTAAGTTGATATTTAAACTGAGGAACTATGTACAAGATACTACAGCTTATATACCTGTATTCCTAATTGTTAAATCTATAACAATAAGAGCTGTAAGTAAAAAACAATAAAGAATATAAATCGACGTCATCAATATAAATAGAAAAGACAATAAAGTCGAAATACTTAGCATTCGATAAACGAATGCTTCGTACGACTCGATCGATGCAATCGATCTCGGAAGTAAACATGAATTACCCTAAGTCCACGTCCGAAGTCGGAAGCTCTGTACGGAGGTCCGGAAGCATACCTGTAACAAGGTTCACGAACAGACGATGTTTACGGAGTCGACGGAGAACCTCGCGGACATGTTCGCGATGAGATTTCTCGTCGTCCGAGTAAATGAGTATATCGTCGATATAGACAATAACATTAACATCTAAAAGATCAGCGAAAATGTGATTGACGAATCGCTGGAAGGCCGCGGGAGCGTTAGTAAGGCCAAATGGCATAACCTTCCATTCATAGGAACCCCAACGGGTCCTGAACGTGGTTTTCCATTCGTCGCCTTCCGCGATTCGGACTAGATGATATGCGTGAGTGAGATCGAGTTTGGTATAAAACTTAGCTTTCTTAGGAGCGTCCAAGAGATCAGAAATAAGAGGTAAAGGATAGCGGTCTTTTTTGGTGATCTTGTTAAGACCGCGGAAGTCTACACAGAGACGGAGTTTTCCATCCTTTTTCGGCACAAACAGTACCGGAGCCCCGTGAGGAGAGGTGGATGGTTGGATAGCACCTGTTTCCAAGTGCTTGTCGATAAACTCGCGAAGAGCTTCAAGTTCCTTTGAGGAAAGAGGGTAAAGGCGACCGATAGGGGGTTCGGCGCCAGGCTCCAAATCAATCTTGAGGTCGTAAGGGCGGTGCTCTGGCAGCACTTCGGAATCCACTTCGTCGAATACGTCGGCGAATTCCGCATACTCCGGCGGTAAGCTGGAAGTATCGGTTTTCGTCTCCGCGGAGTCGGGTGAGGTTGAAGCAGCTCGCGCTGAAACTTCAGAATGGATCGCTCGTAGTAAAATAGGTTCGCATTTAGCGGCCTTACATGCGCGGTTGAAAAGAACCGCGTTTACTAGAGCGATGTCGACTTCGGGATTTTCGAGCTTGGAAGCGGCCAATTGAGCGACCGAGGGATAGGTGTAGATGGGTTCAAAGAGGAATTTGTCCGTTAAAGGATGAGGTGAAGGGCGAGAGCGCGATCGAGAGGAAGGGCGCGAAGTCTTCTTCGATCGATTGGGGTGAGGCTGATCCGGTGCAGGATCAGTTAACTCCGGGGATATCTCCCGCGGAGTTGAGGACGTCGGGGTGAGGAACTCAACTTGCTTAGTGGAACGGAAAGTGATGTTTCGAGATACCCAGTCAATCAACGGATTGTAGCGGGTTAAGAAACTGTAACCTAATACAGCTTTGCAAGAGGAGTCGAGTGAGGTGACATAGAATGTCAGTAGTAGCAGCTCGCCAGAGGGAAATCGAACGTTGAGAGTAGTAGTCTCGACGATCGGCTTAGGTGACAATGAACCATCGAAAAATCGGAGATTGATTGGAGGAATGGGAGAAGTGGGTAAACTATTTGCTTTTACAAAAAGCGAGTCGATAAAGCAATCAGTAGAACCAGAATCAAGTAAAGAGATAAATGATAGCGTCGCGGCGGAGGAATCGGAATAATCGCCGCGAGCCGGTAAATCTAAAGTTAGCGATAATGTGAAAGATTGTTCGTCATATGAAAGAGTGGACGCGTTGAGTTTTACTTCCCGCGTGGTACGATCTGAATCAACGCAACTCCCGTGTCGTACCGGGGTACAGGAGCTGCTGATCAGTTTTCCGAATCCACGGAAGTCGTCTCTACGCTCTCCTGCGTCTCTGCAGCTCGGCCTCGAGTCTCACGAGCCTTCTTCCGCTCGCAATCTTCAAACCTATGCTTCCCGCCACAGAAACCACAAAGACCCAACTTCTTCCGGCGCTCCGCCTCGCTAGGGAGGAGTTTGCCGTCGGAACCTAGGTTAGCAGCGATCGACGATCGCGTCGATGCTGAACTCGTCGAAGACGAGTGGTTGCCTCCGCTAGGCTTACCTTGTTTTCCGATCCTTTAGTTGAGAAGGCCGCGGAGGAGGGTGATGGTGAAGAACTTGGCGGGTTCTTCGAGGATGTAGTCGACGCCTTCGAGAATGAAGTCGCGACCGTCGAACGGGCGTTTTCGCGTTTCCGTTCTTCTTCCCGTCTCCAGTACCGGTTGTCCACGCGAAGGACTTCTTTCCGGTAGTCCGCGAGATTAGCGGGCTCTGGAAGACGGGCCATTTCGTCTTTTATACGGCTTGCCAAGCCGCGTTGATATGCCCACTTAAGGGCTTGGGAGTCCCAGTTTGTAGACGCCGCGAGAGTGTTGAAACGGATATTGTAAGTCCGTACGTTGTCGGATTCCTTCATCCTCAACGTCCCGAGTTTATCCTCGGCCTCTCCCTGTGCGTCGTACATACCGAAATTGTCCTGTAGTTCCTTCACCAGCGACGCGAAGGAGGACGTCCAGGCGGGCATCTCCGCGAGATCCGGATCCAGAATGTCTGGTTCGAACCACTCCTTTGCGGCGCCACCTAGATAGGACAACGTATAGTTGATCTTCCTTTGATCAGTAAAATACGTTGGGCGGTCAATAAAGACCAAAGATAATGAAACGAGGAAACCTTTCAGTTTCCGCGGGTTAGAACCGTCGAAACCTCCGGGTCCTTAACTTTTGACCTTGCGGTCTCTGTCGGTCCACGATTTTGATTCGTGGATAGTTCGGTGATAGCACCTCCGAGATTGTCGAGGGTGCCTCTAAAGGTAGTAACAGCTCGATGATTCGCTGTTCCGCGATGTCGGTGCGATTGCTACCTGGTCCCCCTGGAGGACTCCTAGAACGGCTAGGACCGCGAGAGCTAGGTGGTGATCCTGGTCCACCAGGACCTCCTGGTCCTCCGGGTGGTCCTTCGGGATCAGATCCCTCAGGGTCCGGTTCTTCCGGGTGGTCTGGTAAGTCAGGACTTACCTCCTCAGTTTGCTCCGCGATCTCAGGTTCTTCAGGAACCTCAGCGGGGATGAGGGATGAAGACCGATCCCGCAAAGGACCAGCCTGGGTTGTTAGTTGCTGACGCATTCTGTCAGCAAGGGTTAGCGTTGTTGGAGATGGGGGGATGGCCGTCTCCAACGTTGGTATCGCCGTGCGATTGCTACGCGGCGTTCGTACCGTGATTGGTTGCCCATCAGCGGTGTAGAGTACTTGGTACTCGAATTCGGCTTGGTCTGGTGAACCAAGAGCGTGAAGATTGGATACCCGTACCGCCGCGGGTTGGCTCGGGGCTGGCCGAAAGCGTTGGTACGCCTACGGGGAAGTCCCGTTCCAGAGATAGACTCGGCGAACGGCGCGAAGGCCGTCGCGTTGGTGGCGAATGGATTTGCCATTACTGGCTCCTCCTGAACGTTGTCCGAGTCTGCGGTGTTGGTACGAGCACGTCTGCTCCTGGTATTGACCATTTTGAGTAGAGAGGATTTGAATGGAGGAAAAGGAAGTGAAGAGTGATGGAATACGATGTGCCGGGTTTCAGTTTAAATATACTGTTATGATCATGCACGAGTCGTAGGGATAAGTTGGATCGCGGACTATAGGTCCGCGGGGTAAAAGACCGAACACCGAGATAAATCCCAGTGAGAGTGAGGTGAACCTACGGAGAGGTAGTCGGACGTTGACGCTACTATTAATAGCGTCCCCGACACGTCGATGTCCGAAAGCAAGGATAAGGTAATTCCGATCGCGGGAGAAACTCACGTGATCGTACTTAAGATGAGGTTGAATATGAACTCTATTTGAGTACACTGTCGAAGTGCGCTATCAAAGTCGATATTTAAACTAAGGACCAACTATTCTACTCTCGTAGCTTTATACGGTACTCGCTACCTAAGGGTCGCTAAGCGATAGTTATCCTAGAATAGTATGGTCGAACATGTGGAAGATAAAAGGGGAAAGTATAAAGGAATTGATATAAAAGGATATATAAGAAGTCGGCTAAGTGTGAAGGATATAAAATCGAAGTGTAACAGGATCGCGGAGGTAAGCTCCGCGACGGGAGAAAATAGTAAAGTCAAATACCGGGGAATGATCGTCGAGCCCGCGGGAGTTGAACTTTCGTCGAGCCCGCGGGAGTTGAACTTGGCATGGTCGTAACAAAAGCTACGAGAGTAGAATAGTTGGTCCTTAGTTTAAATGTTGACTTTGATAGCGCACTCATACAGTGTATTTCAAATAGAGATTATTCTCAACCTTCATCCTAAGTACGATCGCGTGAGTTTCTCCCGCGATCGGAATTACCCTCAACCTCGCTTTTGGACAGCGGCGTGTCGGGGACGCTATTAATAGTAGTGTCAATGTCCGACTACCTCTCCGTAGGTTCACCCAACCCTCACCGGGATTTATCTCGGTGTTCGGTCTTTTACCCCGCGGACTTATAGTCCGCGATCCAACTTATCTCCTACGACCGTGCATGATCATAACAGTCGTCCTTTCTCCCAGTCAATATCTGGATTGGCCTTTCGTAGCCAAGGCAACCCTAATATTAGGTCTTCGCTGCCCAGACCAGTTACCAGCAGGTCTGTCCATCGTTCTTGTCCATCAACGGTTAGGGCCAGACGTGCAAAGTGCGTGATCTGCCCTGCCCGGTTGGCAGAACCATCGATGTTGAAGACCCCAATGGGTTTCCTAAGCGGGAACGTCCTTACATGGTGGCGAGCGACGAATTCTTGGTTCAAAAATAGAGCAGTAGCTCCAGAGTCGATCATGGCCGCAGTTGCTATACTGTGATTCCTGCCTCTTAGTTTTGCGTTGATTCAGAAATGCGATGAACTGGAATTCAATTCCGAAATGGTAGATATTTTACATGAGGAGAGAGAATCATACGCGGAAGTAGAGTGTATAGCAAATCAGTTAATGGGTGCTCTCGATGCGGCCGAGACGGGCACCCGCTTCAAAAACCCTCCTGAGACCCCGACGCTGGGGCCATGGCATTAGCTCTGTTCAGGAGTTCCTGTAGTTGAGCAATTTGTGTGGAAAGATCGGGGGTGAGCGAAGTCGGCGGGGCGGAGCCGGAACGAGAGCGGGAGCGGGAGCGGAGGCAGCAATTTGGACCGATTCATTCGGGAACAGGCTAAAGGGCATCGAGGACGATGCGGAGACTTGTTGTCGACGTGGCTGTTGACGCTTACCGCGGCCTCGCTCTAACCCCATGAACTTGTCTTGGCAAACTGATTCCAGGTGACCTCGACGACCACAGTAGCGGCATACTGTGTCCTTATACGAACAGTTCTTCTTCTCGTGGTTCTGTGCGCCACAGCCATAACATCTGCCTCTCATCTGTGCCACGAAACTCTCCCTGCTATTCCCGCTGGTATGCGTGGCATCGACGTCCATGGCGTAAGAGTTGGAAGGAGGAGAGGGAGTGTGAGAGGTGCCCAGATTACGGCCTGTCATGGTAGGATCATGCATGAACACATCCACCGAGACTGCCCGTCTGATTGCCTCCTCTAGAGTGGGGGCTATCCCCTGGGCAATGTTAACCATGATGAGATTTTGTCGGATCTCGGGGTTAAGGCCACTATGGAATCGCTCGCGTAGGTCGATGTCCGAGAGTCCAGTTCGATCACCAATGTCCTTGAACTTTTGTGCGAATTCCGCTACCGTCTGGCCTTTTCCCTGTTTGAGATGTTGGATCGCATTCCGGGCCTCCATACCTGCATCGATTGATTCAAATCGAAGTGAGAAGGCTCGCACAAAGTCTTCCCAGCGTCCGTTGAATGGTGTCCTTCCATGGCTGAATTCCAAGAGGTATGGGGTGGCCCAGTCCGCCGTGTTTCCTGAGAAGAATCCTAGGGCTGCCTTTATCAGCTTATCTTCCTTGCCACTCAAGTCCGTTTGTTCCATCGCCCAGCTCTGGATCTGAGCGATGAACCGATGTGCTTCCGCACTACTGGTGCCCTTGAAGAGCTCCAGTTTGTTCATGCTTGATTTGGCTGTGGCCTTCTGTAGGTTAGCTGTGAGCTGAGCCACCTGTTCAATGAGCTGAGCCATGAGTTGATTGGCGTCGACTGTGGTAGGGTTGGACATGGCTGGTGGAGGAGTGGCTGGAACGGGGGTAGTGGCAATGATAGGTATGATCTGTGTCCCGTCACTGAGGGAGGCTTCTGTGCTAATAGAATTAGCAGTGGCGTGGGGGCAGGGTTGAGAACTACAATCAGCCCAGTTCTGGTTTGGGGGACGGTGGATGTGAGTTCGGTCTTTAGTGTCAAAGGCATGCGGGTAGGCGGAGCAGTCAATGGTAGACGTGGTGGAAGCGGATCCTGCAAGGATAACCCAATCGGTAGGTTATCAGTGCAGTAAAAGATCTTGACCTAGTGTCACAAAGAGGTGACGATGGCGGCAAGACTGAGTGGAAGCGGACAGATACTGATCCCAACGACAAAGTTATATTCATAAATAAGTACAGAGAAGTAAGTAAAGACATACCTGATCCCAACGACAAAGAGGTCAAGATAAGGGATCAGGTTGTGGGGGCTGGCTTATATATACAAAGGTAAGGTACGGGAACCATGATGTCATACTGTATATGTAGGTCAGGAACAAGGAATGGAACGGAATGGACTGGAAGGTTCCGGATCGGATATGATAGGTAACAGTGATGGAATGATGTATTGTAAAGAAAAGGAAAATAATAGGGGCGGCTCACTTCATGACAAAAGGAAGAAGGGAGTTGAGTATAAAGTTGGCGACAAAGTGTGGCTCGAAGGAACCAACTTGTCAGTAGATCGCCCAATGAAGAAATTAGGAGACAAGAGGTATGGGCCATTCAAAGTCCAACAGAAAATAGGTGCCAGTTCCTATAAACTGGAAATTCCCTGTACATGGAAACATGTGCATAATGTTTTCAATGAAGTTCTACTCACCCCATACAAAGAACCTTGTTTCCCTACACAACCCTGAAACACCCGCCCACCACCTGTAGTTGTTGGTGGAGAGGAAGAATTCAAAGTGGAGGAAATCCTTGACTCCAAGAAAGTAGGACGAGGGATTAAGTATAAGGTTCAATGGAAGGGATATGGCTCTCATGAACAAACATGGGAACCACAATCAAACCTCACTAATGTTGACCAGTTACTGAAAGATTTCCATGAAAAGAACCCAACAAAGCCTCAGCCAGCAACACTCCGTCACATTGAAATTCCTTTTTCCTTGTTCCCGGTAGAACTTTTCCGACCAATGCCTGTTCCAGACACTGAACACAACCCTATTTCCCTTCCCTCTGAAAATTTCCTTTTACGCCAAGCACATTGTGGAACTCGTGCCCTGAGGAGAGGGTGATGTTACGAACTGACTCTTTTTCAATTTCTTTTTGTCTATCCTATTGTACTTTTTCTTTTATCTTTTCCTTTTCTTTCATTTACATACATATGACAGCCTTGGCATTCTCGCAATATCAACACATTTCTCTCATGTCTGTCAAGCTGTTGACAGACTGTCATTCTCACGCTGTCAACACAACTCTCTCATGTCTGTCAGACTATTGACAGATTGACAGTGTGAGAATTCTCTCATGTCTGTCAAACTATTGACAGATCATTGTATAGCCTCACAGTTATGACGCGAGATAGTTCCCATGTGTTCATTTCAGAATATGTATATAAGATAGGGCATTTCTTAGAGTAGTCTCTATCTCTGATCTTGTCTATTCTCCTTGGTAGCTAGACAAGAATCAAAGACCTTTCCTCTCTTATTCACTTCGTTTGACTTGACTATCTCAGCTTGTGTGACGCCTGGTCATATAGTGAGCTAGTGAGCTGCTGACGATAGTCCCCATCGGCTATCTTCTAAATCGCATAACACCTGGCTGCATCGGTGAGCTAGTGAGACGTTGACGGGAGGCTTCTTGATCTGATACTTCCACCACCTCGTATTTTCCCACGCTATGTGGGGGAGCTGAGGGCATTGCTCGACAAGAAGGTGGGCTATAGGCCGCACCCTGCACTGCACACAGAAGATTAGCTACCTTCACTCATGCAGGATAGCTCACTAGTCTCAACACTACCTCTCTGAACCCTCTGGAGTGGCACATATGGCTGGATGTGACACCAGACATCCAGATGACGTTCACTGACTCTGGTTACACTTTGGATCATAGTCCCGCTTCACCAGCCACTGATCATCTCACTCTCACTATCATCTCTTCACCTTTTGAACCATGCCTCTGCTCACATCCTAATCACAAACTATCAATCATCATACACACCTGGTCCATGGCAGATGCCACAGGTGGCCACTCATGATCTGTCCAGCATATTCACCGCAGGCCTGCCAAACACTCAAGTCAAAAGCAAGGGCAGAGGCGCCCCATGCGAGACTCGGTTTGGTCCCCCGAAAAAATGAGTTTCATGGTACGGTTAAGGGTTACATCACTGCACTGTGGCAGCATGAGCCTGTACTCTAGCTATACGAAGGGGTGTTTGAGGGAGGGTAGGTGTGGGGTTTTAGATGGGGATGGAGGTCATGGGAAGGAGGAGGGTCTTGGGCCTGGGTGTGGGTTGTGATACTCTTTCCTCTCTTCTATGGCACATGGACTTCACAGCATTGATGCCTACTGACCCTGTGGTCGGACGCTACCGCGTCATGGTTTCCTGATGGAACCAACAATTGTTGGCTGCTATAACACATATGCACTTTTTCTGTCAGATAGTTTCTTTATTGCAGACTTTACACTACTATATGCTATAGCACAAAGGTGTATAAACAATGATACAAAAAAAAAAAAAAAGAAAAAGAGACGTTGACAGCTATCATCCCCAAGCCAATGGACAAACTGAACAGGCAAATCAGGAAGTTGAGAAGTACCTCAGACCATATGTGGGCCAGCGTCAGGATGACTGGGCAGAGCATTTACCAATGGCAGAGTTTGTTATCAATTCCCACACCCACTCAGCACTTGGGATGTCCCCATTTGAGCTCACCTACAGTTACCTACCCCTGTTCACCATCCCAGTAGGCCAACGCAGTGGGATTCCGGCAGTGGATGACCATATTCAAATACTTCAGGATGCACAACAGGATGTGGGTACAGTGCTACACCTAGGGAAAAGACAGCAAAAAGAAAGCTACGAGAGGGGAAAATGAAAAGCACATCAATTCCAAGTAGGAGATCAGGTTTGGCTAAGCATAGAGGATATCAAGCGTTAACTTTCCAGCAAGAAGCTTGGGGATCAACAGCTTGGACTGTACACTATCTTGGACAAAGTTGGACCTCTTGACTATTGTTTGGACCTGCCATTATCCCTGGACTGTGTCCACCCTGTTTTTCATGTCGACAAGCTATACCCATGGAGAGGGAATGCTGTCAACGGCCAAATCGTGGCACCACCAGAGCCAGTGTACCTAGAGGATGAAGACGAACTGGAGTATGAAGTAGAGGAATTCTTGGATAGTCAGGTTAGATGGAAGAAGTTAGAGTATTTGGTGAAGTGGAAGGGTTACAATGCAGGGCATAATTCATGGGAGCCAGCACAAAATTTGGAACATGCGCCGGCTACTGGCCAAAAATTCCACAAGAAACATCCCTGGGCGGCAAAGGCCTGACCATCAAGGGCAATGGTCATAAGGAGGGGGGTAATGTCATGAAGTGAGCTGCCTCTATTATTTCCTTTTCTTTACAATACATCATCCCATCACTTTTACCTATCATTATCAATCTGAAACCTTCCAGTCCATTCTGCTCCATTCCACTTCATTCCTCATTCCTGAACTATACAGTATAACATCATTGTTCCCATATCTTGCCTTTGTATATATAAGCCAGTCCCCACAACTTGATCCCTTATCTTGACCTCTTTGTCGTTGGGATCAGGTATGTCTTTACTTACTTCTCTGTACTTATTTATGAATATAACTTTGTCATTGGGATCAGTATCTGTCCGCTTCTGCTCAGCCATGCCACCAGTATCACTTCTTTGTGACATCACACTTCTTCTCCTCCTCTCTTCTCCAGTATCAGTTGTCAATATGAAGTACTTCTTTGTGGAACTCTACAAGAGTTGCAGGTTCTTTGGGGCATGCAAGCTTGTCTTCGATGCAGGGTGCTAAACCGCGGCCATAGGCCCATTGAAGGGCACTATGGTCCCAGCTGGTCATAGCGGCTAGGGTGTTGAATCGGATGTTGTATTTTCAAACATTGTTGTTGTCCTTTATCCTCAAGTTGCCGAGTTTGTCTTTGGAGTTGCCCTGCACATTGTAGATGCTGAAGTTGTCCTGCAGCTCCTTGACCAGAGCTTTGAACAAATGGGTCCACGTCGGCATGGCGGTGATGTTGGGATTGAGGATGTTGGGTTCAAACCATTCCCAAGCCATACCACTTGTCAACGTCTCGCTAGCTCACCAATGTAGCCAGGTGTCACGCAGATTTAGAAGATAGCCGATGGGAACTATCGTCAGTGACTTGCTAACTCACTATATGACTAGGCGTCACACAAGCCGAGATAGTCAAGTCAAACGAAGTGAATGAGGGAGGAAAGGTCTTTGATTCTTGTCTAGCTACCGAGGAGAATAGACGAGATCAGAGATAGAGACTACTCTAAGAAATGGCCTATCTTATATACATATTCTGAAATGAACCCATGGGAACTATCTCACGTCATAACTGTGAGGCTATACAACGATCTGTCAATGGTTGACAGACATGAGAGAATTCTCACACTGTCAATCTGTCAATAGTCTGACAGACATGAGAGAGTTGTGTTGACAGCGCGGGAATGACAGTCTGTCAACAGTCTGACAGACATGAGAGAAATGTGTTGACATTGCGAGAATGCCAAGGCTGTCACATGTATGTAAATGAAAGAAAAGGAAAAGAAAAAAGAAAAAGTATAATAAGATAGACAAAAAGAAATTGAAAAAGAGTCAGTTCGTAACATCACCCTCTCCCTAGGGCACGAGTTCCACGATGTGCTTGTTGTAAAAGAAAGTTTTCAGAGGGTAGTGAAGCGGGATTGGGTTCTGTGTCGGCAAGAGGAAGAGGACGAAACAATTCTGTAGGGAACAAGGAAATAGGGATTTCAATTCGACGAAATATTGCGGGTTTTGGTTTCGTTGGATTCTTTTCATGGAATTCCTTGAGCAATTGGTCAACATTTGTGAGGTTTGATCGTGGTTCCCAGGTCTGTTCATGTGAACCGTATCCTTTCCACTGTACTTTGTACTTGATTCCTCGTCCTACTTTCTTCGAATCAAGGATTTCTTCTGCTTCAAACTCTTCTTCTCCTCCTACAACTACAGGAGGCAGGCGTGTGTTTCGGGGTTGTGTAGGAAAACTAGGTTCTTTATATGGAGTGAGAAGAACTTCGTTGAAGACATTGTGTACATGTTTCCATGTACGTGGGATTTCCAGTTTATAGGAGCTGGCGCCTATCTTCACAGTCCGTACCTCTTGTCACCTAATTTCTTCATTGGGCGATCTACCAACAGGTTGGTTCCTTCTAGCCACACCTTGTCGCCAACCTTGTATTCTATACCCTTCTTCCTCTTTCCGTCATACTGCCTCTTCATCTCTACCTTTGCTTTCTCTAAAGCTGATCCTACTTCCTTTCGTATCTTCTTCATTCCATCTACGAAAGCTTGTACTGAGGGGTTGTCCGAAGTCATTTGAGTTGCCGTGCCTTTATACAGGTGTCTTCCTGTATCTGCATAGAAGGGAGAAACTTTCGTCACCGAATGAACTTTGTCATTGTAGTTGAACTCTGCTAAGGGTAACCATTCGTGCCAATTATTTTGTTGGTAATTAATGAACAAACGGAGATATTGTTCGATCTCTTGGTTTGTTCGCTCCGATTGACCGTTTGTCTGTGGATGGTATGCCATAGTAAAGTTCGCTTCAATGCCTAACAGCTGATAGAGTTCTTTCATGAACCTCGAGTGATACTGTGGTCCTCGATCATGAACTATCTTGCGTGGAAGTCCATGGGTGGAGAAGATGGAATCTCGATAAATCTTCGCCATTCCTTCTGAAGTGACTGTGGTATGGGTTGGTACAAGTCTCAGTCTCTTTGTGAAGTGGTTGATGAAGATTGCAATCGCATTGTAACCGCCAGATTCAGGAAGTTCTCCAATCATGTCAGTACCGATTACTTGCCAAGGTTCAGTTGGAACGGTGTGAGGATGAAGATGTCCAATGGGTCGAGTGCGATGAGACTTTGTCGCTTGACACTTCTCGCAACCTTCCACATATTTCCCAGCATCTCGAGTAATTCCTGGCCACCAGTAATCACAAGTGACAAGTTCCGCTGTTTTGTACTGTCCAGGATGTCCTGCAAGTAGTGAATCGTGGTACTTAGTAAGGATTTTGGACCTAAGTACTCTGTTCTTCGGTACATAGATTCGTCCTTTCCACTCAATAATCCCTTCAGTTTCTTTCCACTCTGGGTTTTTGGCATCGAGGTTATCCTTTACAAGTTGATCAACGTGGTTTCGATTCTTTTGGATTTCTGACAGGAATACATCTTCTGGTGAGGAGATATTAAGGGTGCGAATGAAAAATTCTGGCTTTAGAAGGACAATGTTCTCATTGTCCTTTTCCCCCGTCTGAAGACCTGTCATCCTTGACAGGATGTCAACTTTTGTCATTGTCTTTCCTGGTCAATGAACTAGATTAGAATTATATTCCACAAGTTCAAGAACCCATCGAGCTTGTCGTCGATTTAGCTTTTGGGGTTTCTTGAAATACTGTAGGTTTGCGTGGTCTGTAAAGATTTCAATCTGTTCTTCGGCTCCAAGAAGATATTGACGCCAATCATCGAGCGAGTCCATAATCACCATTAATTCCTTCTCATAAATCTCGTAGTTTCTTTCAACTTCATTGAGTGCACGAGATCGGAATGCTACAGGCCACCATTTTCCGTCGACAAATTGAGAGAGACAACCACCATTTGCAAAGTCAGATGAATCAGCTTCAAGTCTAAACTTTCCATGATTTTGGGGAATGAGGAGGACTACTTCTTCACAGATTCAACACTTGAGTTCGTCGAATGCATACTGTTGGGCCACTGTCCATTCCCAGACTGCATTTCCAGTAAGTTTTGTCAATGGCTTGGCAACTTTGCTAAATCCTCAAATGAATCGCCTGAAGAAGTTACAGAAGCCAAGGAACTGTTGGACATCATGTTTCTTCAATGGGGTTAACCATTCTCGTACAGCTTTGACCTTCTTCGGGTCCATTCGAATTGTTCCGTTCTCAATGATTATTCCAAGGTACTCTATAGATGTTTTCTCGAAAGAACACTTCTCAGGCTTGAGAAAGAGTTTGTGTTCTCGAAGAATATCAAGGACTCGGTTTACAATTATTCGATGACTTTTCAAGTCATTTGTAAACACGAGTATATCATCCATGTAGACTATAACATGTCCTTCATTTATCAAATCTCGAAGGATATGATTCATGAATCCTTGAAACGTCGCTGGTGAGTTGGTTAATCCAAAGAACATAACAGTTGGTTCGAATAATCCTTGATTGGTCCTGAACGCGGCTTTCCACTCATCTCCTTCTTTGATCCGTATATTGTTGAATCCCCATCGAATGTCCATCTTTGTGAATATCTTAGCGCCCTTCAATTGATCAATAAGCTCCTGAATGAGAGGGAGTGGATATCGATTTTTCATCGTCATTTCATTCAGTTTGCGATAGTCTTGTATTGGTCCAAGGGTACCATCTTTCTTTTTGATGAAGAAGAATGGTGAGGCCATCGGGGATGTCGAGGGTCGAATTCATCCGGTTCGAATGTTTTCTTCAAGGAATGCATCCAACGCTTCTTGTTCCTTTGGGTTCAAAGGATATATCTTACAATCGAGTGGTTTAGAACCAGGTGTTAACTCAATTGCATGATCCCAAGGGCGTCGTTGTGGTAATTGATCAAATTCCTTTTGACTGAAAACATCCGGGTATTTGTTTATATACGGAGTGGAAGTGTCGAAGTGTTTTCATGTTTCTTCTTCCGCCTTCTTCTCTGTCCATTTCCTGGAATCTACCTGTTCTTGTACATATCGATCCCAATCAAACACAAAAAGTCTCTCGCTGTCTTCAAGTACCGCTCTTGTTTGAACGTCTTCAGGCGTCCAAAAGTGAGGATTATATCCACACTGAGTCGGACATTGGTCAAAAGTAACTTCTGATTTAACCCAGTTGACACTTGGATTATGATGTCGCAACCAATCTAGTCCTAGGAAGATGTGTTGTTCTCCAAGATTGACAACGCCAAACTGAACTCGTTCCAAGTGGTCTCCGATAGTTACACGGACTTCAGCGTATTTGGTTATTGAGCCATTCTCGTTGAGTGTACCGTCAGCATTGTAGACAGGTATTCGAATAGGTAAATCTTTGGTTACAATCCTATGTTGTTTTACAAAGTTTGCGTCAATGCATGAACCTGTGGCTCCACTGTCGACTAGTCCTTGTGTAACTATTTGCCTGTTGTCCTCTAGTGTTTTGACAATGTGTTACGATCATGCGCATCGGTCGTACGCATCGCGCGTAGCGCTTCGTACCGACACAGTCAACCGTACATGATCAAGTCCGTCATCAATGCGACACACCGATGATATGGATCAGGTAATCTGTTTCCGTGATACTCATCCACCTATCCTCCTTATCCCGTTGCCCCTCCTTTGGACAGGCTATATGCCATACCGCCTTCCTCTCTCCATTAGTCCACTGTCTTCCTATCCGCACTCGTTATCTCTACTTCCGATTTGTCGTAACTACTTTAGGATACTTTGTAGCGCTAGCGATACCGGAGATAGCGAACTTAGCATATAAGACTTGTGGTCGTAGGTAGAAGCCTTAGTTTTAATATCGAATTGGTACGACTCCCAAAAATCATATAACACTTGCTCTCTCCACACTTATACCTCGTTCGACCCCGTCAACCTTCAGTCGATACTATCTCGATCTCGAACGAACTTAACACGGACCGCGCAGCGTAGCGAGGATACTGTCAATAACGGTATCGAAGGTCCACTTGATCCGCACTGTCACAAAGAGGTGACGACGGCGGCAAGACTGAGCGGAAGCGGACAGATACTGATCCCAACGACAAAGTTATATTCATAATAAATACTGAGGAGTAAGTAAAGACATACCTGATCCCAACGACAAAGAGGTCAAGATAAGGGATCAGGTTGTGGGGGCTGGCTTATATATACAAAGGTAAGGTACGGGAATCATGATGTCATACTGTATAGTTCAGGAACGAGGAATGGAACGGAATGGACTGGAAGGTTCCGGATCGATCATGATAGGTAACAGTGATGGAATGATGTATTGTAAAGAAAAGGAAAATAATAGGGGTGGCTCACTTCATGACACGCACGCTCCTAACACAATGACTGGGAGTTTCAAGCTTTTTCCGTGTGTTCCACGGACGTAGCTTTTCTTTGTTGCAAGACTCTTAACAGCTTTGACTGCTGTTTTCCAGTTCAATGCTCGTATTTCCATGACGGTTTCCTCCAAAGCTTCTCTTATTCGCGAGGAAGGTACCCATGTCCTTAAAAGTCCAACGGCTTTTGGAAGTTCTCCTTCCTTGAGCCTTTGAGCAGTCCATTCAGCTGTGCCAGGTTCGTATCGTATAGGTTTTTTAAGTACTTCGGGTTTTTTATGAGTAAATGCAGAAGCGTGTTTTTCTACATTATTATATTTGATTGTGAAATCAAGTCCACTATCTACTATGTCCGAAGTATTTAATTTAGAACGCTCCTGTAACCGTCCTAGGGATGGTTATGGGTTATGGAGCTGTTAGGCTTCAGATAGCTTTAGCTTATATGACTTAATTCACTCCGTATGAACACGACGAGGCTATCAATTAGCTCGATATGTACGTTTACAGGTAGAAAATAGTCTACCTAACTTATCTAATGCAATTGTATATAATCGATGAACTATACAGTTCATTGTGATCATATGATGATCATATGATAAGATAATAGCATGTGATTAGATACCAATAGGGGCGTAGGTGAAGGCCCGTTACACCCTCCCCCATTAGACTGATCCCAGCAGTCTGACCGTATGATAACATACAGTTATGTGGATATGCCTATCCAGCCATGTTCATGCCGTCGTCCTCACCATAATCAATGACGGGGTCCCCTTCGGCAGTGAACTGAGTATCATCCCAGTCGAAGATACTTGGAGCTTCACCGTCCAGATGCACATCATCGGTGGTGATAGGTGTCGCGGGCTGTCCGTAACCGGGAGCGACAACTGCTGTGTGATAGGCCTCACATGCGTGAGGACTACGCTGTAGTCAGCAAATCGTCCGGCATTGCCGAGATTGCCAGACTGTGAACCATCGGTGAAAACATAGTTTTCAACTTCAATGGTAGTGCGAGGCACTCCTTGAAACACATAGTGTGCCAATACATCGTTCACTACGTGAACGAATTGATGTTGGATGACTACCCAATGAGTAGTCATGGAGGAGGCGACTCCGTATAACCACCATAGCAGATACAGCGCAAGATCCTGTAGTTGGGCCGTGGTGTTATCCACGTATCGCCAATTCGTGTGCGATTTGCCTCACTGTAGGCGGTGAGGCGCGCGAATAGTCTGGCAATGGACCAGGCCGGAATGTACAATGAGGCAACAGCCCCATCGATTGGAGGATCCCATCGTAACGATTGGGATGAAGTGCGAGCTCGCACAAAAGGAGGTGTACTAACAGATTGGATTCGCCATCTGTTAGTACTCCGTTACCCGTATTGTTGGGTAACAGTTGAATACTGCTAGCATTCCGCGAATGCTGCGTGTATTGGTCGTTGGAGAGTCTTGTATGGACTCAACCAACATCCCATTCAGACAGTCCGAAGCTGGACTACTGAGTATTGAATCCGCCCACTGAAGGACGGAGTCGTTTTCCCGCCGCCCTTGCCATACCCTACGCTCAATTACAGTGGGGGATCGCTCAACGATCGTTCCGTTGGCAATGGTGGGCACATCTGCCATTATCTCGCCATCCGTCGTAGCACTAGTGGATGCAATATTGGAAGGTCCTGCCTCATACAACAAAGCACCCGCTGTAGTATGCCTTGCCTTCTTCTGCGAAGGCTTAGGCTCGAACAGTTTGGGCACGGTATGACCTTGTCGAGTCATCTCCGCTGCATACCACTGTGGTACAGTGGTGAATCGGTCAATGACCGCATTGTCCACTGCAGAACGTTCAGCTCGAGGTACATGACGAGCATGCTTGTGCATGGCAATCATTCCATGCACTGTTTTCCATAATGGACGCCAAGGGCGTACATTATCGGATTCTTCAAGCGTCTTGATAATTTTCCCACTTCTTCAACAGAAGTCGGGTCTTGGAACGGCAGTTTAGTGACCATTCCACGCAGAATGTAGAATTCTTTGTTCTTACTGCTCTTAGAGCGTTTGGGGGGGGGAGAACGCCCCTCCTCCTTAGCTGTTGAGCAGACACGGCGTCCATCCGCCGCCTGGCTTCCCTATTTATCTTGTTTTGCATTTCTCTTTGTTTCCCTTTCAATCGATTGGGATGTTCTTCAGGCTCCGAGTCGTTGTCCTCCATGTCTGTGAGGTAATGCTCTACCTGATACGCCTTGTAAGAGTATTGCACCTCCCCCGTGGGTTCGGTGTACAAGTCGTCATAGGAAACGGTCCCTCATTGAGGGACAGCTGTGAAGCGGAGTCACGCTTCCGTTTGTCTCCTGTGTGAGGAGGCAAAGGTGTCGACACAGAACCTCCCGACAACGAGGTTCCTGCCTGACCGGACATACAATGTTGGCCAGACCCCGAAGCTCTGGCATTCTCAGGGATGCGTTGAGAATTCGAGTCCCCCTCCATTGGGGACAGTCGTTGTGACAACGGCAAGGAAGTTCGCGTTGGCCCGGTGCTTCCGTTGTAGCAATCCGGTCCTGCAATGGAACGGTAGCCACTTCCTTTCCTTTGCCCTTGTCCAATTTTTTGGCAACGGCTACCTTGGAGGAAGTCTTCGCGTCTTGACGATCTCCCTGGTCACGGAGATCGTAGTACTGGGCTTTCCAGTATTGGCGTCTATCATGCGCCTCCTGACAATCGCGGACGATGTCATCAATTTGCGCCACGTCTGATTCGTGACGTGCGCGGAGTTCAGTACGCTCAAGTTCCAGGGCGGTAATTCTATCCTGCAAGTTCTGTCGCTACGTCTCGTGAGCTCTCGACGTTGAGGCCAGTTGCTCTTGTAATGAGCTTACCACCAACTCTCGTCCCTGAGAGTTGGTCGAGGACGATGAGTCCCCTCGTATGTTACCATCTCGTTCGGAAATGATATCGTTGAAGTCGCTTGCTGTTATCAAGTGAGCGACGTATCCCATACACATGGGACAATTGCCGGAGTGTGTTATGATATTTCCGACTGTGATCCTCAATGATGTGGACGATGGGGACGCGGTAGGCTGTCCCTGAGGTGCCATCATAGGCATGGGGTACCCATACGATGCAATTGGATGCTGCATCTGTGTGGGGAACATTGTTGCAGGTGCGTTGGTGGATGCAACGAGTGGTATGGGTAGTTTGCGCTGGTCGACGCATAAGAGTTCTGTCCCGTAAACGGCGAACTGAAACTCGGTCCCGCCCCTGGGGTTCCGAATTGGGAGTTTGCATTACTGAAGTTTGGTCCCGTATGGGAACCTCCCCAGACTGTCCTTGAAACCCAGTACTGGGCATGTTGTGAAAAACTGGCACCCCAGTGTTCATGGGCGCTCCAAACAGCGCATGTTGGTTGGGGGGCAGTTGGGAACCACCCCCAAACGGTCCTGGAAATCCAGGACCAGCTACGTTATTAAAAGCTGGCGTCCCAGCTGTCGAAGTTGCTCCCAAGGGAGCATTTTGGGTGTTTGGCGATTCGTGAAAATCACCAAATTGAATATCTGTCGATCTGGAATGATTGTCAGTGGGGTTGGGCTGGGTGTCTTGTGGTTGTGACATGGTGGTGCGATGAGAACGACTTAGCGTTGCAAAATTCCAACGAATGTCTTCCCACGAAAATTTTGTAACTCCAATCGGTCCGGCCAACACGATCACGAGACTACGTGATGGATTATATCATCTCATTTGCGCGGCAATTGTCGCCAGTGAGTGACATTTTTTAGCGCTAGGTACCTATCAAGCGCTTGCAGAGCACTACATGTGCTATAGGGCTCTACCGTGATGTCCCCTAAATTCCATAACACATGGAAGAATAATCGCTGGCCCTGCCACTGGTGACCGACAATGTCGTCCACCAGCCATTCGACTTCTACTGGCTCCCCAAAGCGTATGGTTCCGCCCTCACTCGATTGGGAAACAACACATCGTCGTTAACGACGTGAGGGCGCAAAAGTGAAACGTGAAACCTATTGTGTATCCCTCGCTTACTGAGTTCGGTGGGTAATCCCAATTGGTACACCGACTTCCCTTCAATCGCCTCGATTACAGGGTAGGGCCCAACGAACTTGGCATCAACTTCCTCGCTCCCCTTAGGTAGGTTGAGATTGGCCGTGGACAGGTATACGAGGTCATTGACCTTGATACTAGGCTCATCCCGTCGACGTCGATTCGACCAGTGGGTCTGAAATACTCTAGACCCTATTATCGCATCGTGTGCTTCCGCCAGGTGGATGAGTGCTTGTTCAGCGAATGCCGCACACCTGGCGCCACTGCGACTTCGGCGGGCAGTTCGCGAATCATGGAAGGCATATACCCTCCATCTAATTCGAATGGCGCGAATCCAGAGGACTCGTTGATGCTCGCGTTGAGGGCGAATTCTGTCATAGGAATCTTCTGTACCCAATCTCATTGGTCGGGTCGTACCCAAGTCCTTAAAACTTAGGCCACGGAGCGGTTTGCACGCTCCGTTACGCCATCCGTTTGCGGGTGGTAAGACGTAGACATCAACAATTGCGTGCCCAACAGTCTATGTACCTCTCGCCACCATCGCGAGATAAATTTTGGGTCCCTGTCAGAGACGATGGACTTAGGAAGTCCGTGTAGTCGAACCACTTCCTTGAGAAATAATTCGGCCAACCTGACCGCCGTGATCGAGGTATGGATGGCTATGAGGTGGGTCCTCGAAGTCATCCTGCAAATTACTACCCATAGGTAGTTATATCCATCGATCTCGGGGAACGGTCCTATAAAATCCATTCCGATGGATTCCCAAGGGCGCTTGGGTATGGGTAAGCTGTGAAGCTTACCAGCAGGTCGCAAATTGGGCCGTTTGGATTTCTGGCACGTTACGCATGATTTGCAGAACGCTTCTGTGTCCCTGTGGATACGGGGCCACCAATACCATCTCCTGACGTAGTCAGATGTGCGTTGTTCTCCGAAGTGTCTGACCACTTCGTGAGCTTGTTTGAGTACCATGCCTCGAAGGGTCTTTCCCGATGTGCCTAATCCCTCAGGAATGCATACCACTTCTTCACCAATTCTGTTAGATGCATAAACGATACCGTCGATCACTTGGAATCCCTTATGATCGTTAGGGTGCTCTAGTACTTTCCTGAGCAAGGGTCGAGCTTCGACAACGCTCGAATCTCCAAGTCAAATTGCAATTATACCAATTGACTCGGTTTAGGGGCTTCGCCTTTCAACCGTGACTCAAGGACAGTGGGATTGTAATCTCCATCACTGTCCGCTACTTCCTCACGAGGAATTTCTGCATGCTTGTTGAGTTCCAGAGCTTCAAGATCCCGCGGTTCGTCTGGTTCTCTCAATGCAGCTAGACGGTTTTCCTTAACTTCGTCTACCCTCTGAGCCGGGAGGTCGTCCATCTCCCGGTCCAGTTGCACGTCGGCGTTGACATATTCGTGTGCCGGATGAGTCTCACCTGGGAGGTCTGACTCATAGTATCGCGATAGTGCATCCGCGATTTTATTAGTGGAGCCTTTGATGTAGCGTATATCAAAGTCATAATGCAACAGATATTCCATCCATCACGTTTGTCTACTACTCAGGTGGCGTTGAGTCTTAAAAAATGTCAATGCCTCATGGTCGGTCACTATGTGGATGCGGTATCCCATTAGTTTGTCCAACCACTTAAGTAGGGCCTCTAGTATAGCTAGGGTTTCCTGCTCGAATACTCTATAGTTCATCTGCGCCGCACTGAACTTCTTGGACATAAATCCTGCTGGCCTACATTCCTGCCATGTGGGTCCTTGTCCATAATATGCACCTATTCCACTGATGGAGGCGTCACAAATGACCCATATAGGTACCCCTGCGTGGGTCAATTGGCTTTAGTACGGGCATTTTGTCAGAAGTAGCCATTTGTTTTATATGTTGGAAACACGTTGCGTGAAACGGTAACCATATAAATGGGACATTATTCCTACACATCAGCAATAACGGGCTGGTGTATATGGCGACCATGGGCATGAAACTGGCCAGGTACTGCACCAGTCCCAAAAACTTCTGAACGTCATTGAAGTTTCGTGGCATTCTCCATTCACGGATTTTCGCCATTTTGTCCATATCAGCGTGGATTCCCTGGTCATCGATTCGATGACCCAAGCAGTCAAGAATCAGAGCGTATAGCTCACACTTTTCTGCTTTTAAGTAGAACTTCTGCTTGCGCAGTCGTTGAAACACTTGTTCTAAGTGTCTTTCATGATCCTCAATAGAATCACTGAAGATGAAAATATCATCTAAATATACGTGTACACACCGTCCTATCATGTCTTGAAAGGTACGGGTCATAATACGTTGGAATGTAGCAGGGGCATTACAGTCTCCCTGCATCATGACTTGGCTCACGTAGGTGCCAAATATGGTGGCGAATGCCGTCTTTGGTACATCTGCTACCTCATTGCGTATTTGTTCGTACGCATCGACATATCGATTTTTGATCGATATTTGTGTCTTGCCACATCGGACCGAATATGATCTTGGTCAGGGAAGGGAGTGACATCCTTGACCGTGTTGTCGTTCCGCTGTCGATAGTCGACAATGGTACGCAGTTTCCCATTCTTCTTGGGGATGCATAGCATAGGGGCTGCTTGGGGGGTGGTAGCGTGTATCCACCATTGAGCTCGAGTGTATCTCTCGAGCTTTTCAGATAAGTCTACTTTCAGACTATCAGGGCATCTGGGCATGTAGTAGCTATACCTCTTATTTTCATCTATAAGTGGTATCTTATGATTGATCTCCCTGAGTGGGGGCAACGCTTCAGGAACTCCTTGTAGCATGTCCTTATTACGCTCAATCCATTCAGCGCGAAGCTTGGGAATGTCATGCTCCGAATACAGTGGAGTTTTATCAGTCATGGCCTTCATGGCTTCCTGATCAGGTTCCATTTCGAGTTCCTCGAATGGAATGTACCTCAGTTCGGCCTCTCTAGCTCGAAATTGATGGCGTCGTCTGGCTAATGTCCCAGATTGACTTTTCTTTCGAAGACCCTTTCGGTTCTTTGAAGTCGATATCTGACTTTGTCTTCGGTGACTATGTATAATACACAGTCTATCCGCTGGGTTCAGCTTTTGGGCTTCTTCTGTTACTTCATATTCCTCCTCTGACGAGGAAGTATAATCACCGTTGGATGATTCCAGTTCTCGCGTCGTAATATTGGATTGCGTCGCAATATTGGGGTTAGGTGTACCACCCTCTCCCACTCAATGTGATCCTGGGGAAACATCGAATCGCCTCGAGAATTCCTGAACATACTCCACGCAATCATCGAGAAATTCCGGTTGTATATCAGTATCCTCATTTGGTTCAGCCAAACGAATTACCACTGGGGAGTCCAGTGGTAGAGCTCGCTTGATACGAGCTAATTCCTCTCTAATGTCAGAGGGGTCCACTACTTCTTCGATCATAGTAGTGGTCACAGAGAGCTTTTCTCTTTCAGCCTTCTCATTTTCCTCTCTGAGGGCTCTGAGTCACATAGTTGACTTCGTTGGAGAGGGGTTGTCCGTCCTTTTCACTCTGTCATTACGTTCGGCGTGTCTCATGGCCATTCTGCGTTGGAATTCCGCTGCATCTTCAGCGGAAGTCATAGCACTGATTTTGTGCCCGTTGACGTTGATTATATCGTTTTTGAAGTCGAGAACGACCTTGTGTTTCCTCATCCAGTACGTCCCGATAACCGCGTCGTACCTATCGAGGTTTACTATGTCCCAGTAAGTGGGATATTTGGTTTCACCAACTATGACTTTGGCATACGTGCCATAATTGAACTTGGCACGACTACCTACAGTCCCTAATGAGCTCCCCGAATCAAACATCACAAACGCTGTATTGTCCCCTATCCGCAACAGGCAGGACATCATACGGCGTTCTTCAGGGCCGCCTCTGATTGGGCGGTCGATTTTTGTTGACGATCGTCGCAGAGCGATGTCAGTCACGGTAGCTGGACATTCTTGAATGCTACCCATAGCCTGCAGTCTTCCTGCGGCGTCATCGATAGTTTTGACGGATGGGGACCCAGCATTGTTCTCCAATTCGTCACGATCCTCCTGGATCACGTTGTGTCCTTCTATGGACACGATTTGGGCATCCGTCTGTGGGCGACTGTGTACTTGATCCCTAGGATCGTACATTCCAGACATACGCTGGTTGAATGCCACATGTGTATCGTCCTCCTCAGATTGATACATCGCCCCCAGATAGTCCTCGTACTGCTCGAGTACGTATTCCCCGTCTGAATCCGGGATCAACTCCGTATCATTGTCAGGCGGCACATCACCAGTTGCAATGTCTATAACTGGTGTATCTTCAGAATCTTCAACATGTTAGGAATACTTCACGCTCTATTAGGAATACTTCGCGTATTCGCATATTTCGCGTGTTCGTGAATACGCGAACGTATTCGCATACTTCGCGTATCCGGATTGGGACGGGCAATGCCAGCTTTGGCATTACCTAACGGCGATACTATTTACTTTCGCGTTTATTACTAATACTGTACAGTTCCAGTTCGCACATAGGCAGAGACGATCGCAGCGAGTCCCTCAGTTGTTTATGCACACAACTGAGGTGAGCCGCTAATGCTAATTACGATACCAAGTACCTACTCACCATCTACCTAGTGATCTAACAGGTACAATTAATATATCTAGTTGTTTATGCACACAACTGAGTGATCTAACAGATTATGAGACTCGAGCTCTAGCCAACTGAGAGATTAAAAAGAAAGAAGCTCTCCATACAAGAAAATAGCGCCAGTTCCTACGATGTCGTCGTCAACAAATATGCCGAATGCACCCCGATTCCCCAGCGAGATGATGCTTGAGGGGGAGGATAACTGGTGGCAGTACAAAAGGGAGGTCACCCTCGCGATTGAATCGAAGGGCTTCGCAGGATACCTCAACAGCTCCACACCGAAGCCAAAAGACAGTCCAAAAGACAGCGCGATGAGCGCGATAACCACTACTCCAACTCCTCCATATTCAAAAACTCCTGCGCCCGAGGAATGGTACGCTCGCGACCGGTTCGCTGTCAATACTATCGTCTCGAACATGGTGGAAACCACCGGACTAGGGGTCGACTACTCGAAACCGGCAGCCCAGATCTGGAGCGACCTAATTAGCCAATTTGAACAGAAAAATGAGGAACTCCTTCTCATACACGAGACAAACCTCCGGAACCAACGATACACGTACCCTGACGAGACGATGGAGGACCACAAGAAAACGATGCGCAACCTCCTCAAGAAGGCGAGCAATGCGGGCGCAGCGATATCCGACCAGCAGTTCCGGGCGATCGTACTCGCTTCCCTACCAAAGGAATGGGATGCCGATATCCGCAATATGCCGGGAACATCGAGCACGGATGCCCTTATCTGCCTCCAGGCAATCTGGCTGCAGAAGGAGAAGAGGTGCCGCGAGGATGAGCAGGAGGAGAAGAAAATCAAGGCTCTCCTCGCGACATACGCGGCGAATGCCATGCCTGTAGATAAAAGCAACAAGTTGACGTGCACGAACCCCAACTGCGGAAAGGTCGGGCACAGCATCCAGAAGTGCTGGGCCAAAGGAGGCGGAGCAGAAGGTAAAGGACCACGCACCTGGCGATTCAACAAACAGAGCGACCCAAGGGGGTCTCAACCTCCGAGCGCGAACAGCGCGGAGGCCAGGGCCACTGATTACGAATCGCGCGTCGCTCCCGTCGACACTTTCGTCTTGTCCGGGAATCCCCGTTCAGTCGTTGCTAGCCCCAGTACGTCAGCTATGTCTTCGCCGCCTTCGCCGATCCGAGCGCACACCTCCAGGTCTGACACACTCCTCAATAGTGATGGTGATTCCCTTCTAGGGAACAAGCAAAGAAGGGAGGAGGAAGGCGTCGCCGGAGGAGTAGGGGATAGTGGGTATCTAGTTAGCCAGCGCGAATGTACTGCCTGCACCAATACAACCGCATACGCACCCGATACACGCGAACGAGCGCGAGTGCGAACGTTCATAGATTCGGGAGCCAGCGAACACTGCTGGGTAAACCAATCAGACTTCATTGCGTATAACAAGGTGGAGGGACAACACGGTAACAGCGCCATTGCCGGCGAAGAGGGACGGTTCACAATCCAGGGTATCGGGCAGGTCAGGTTCACCACGAGAGTGGAAGGCAGACCAACGAGCGTCGTCCTAACCGACGTTAGACACACACCCGAATTTGGACACAATCTGATCTCACTGTCAACTTTGGACCAGAAACGACTCAAGGGAATGGGGAGTGGGAGTACTAACAGTGAAGAGCCCAGAAGGGAGGGTAGTGATGGTTGGTAAAGGACATACAAAAATGTACGAGGTAGAAACACTGCAGGTCCTGGCTGCATCAGCGCGGTCACACGAGAAACCAACGGACATACACACCTGGCACCAAAGGCTAGCGCATATCGCAATACCTAGGATCTTATGCATGCAAAGCAAGGGACTCGTCGATGGGCTGGATATCAAGTCTAAGGACGTGTCAGGCCTCTGCGAGGACTGCTTGTACGGAAAGGCGAAGCGAAGACCGTTTGACGAGCGGGTTACCCACGAGACCGAAGTGCTCGAGCGGGTACATATTGACTTGTGGGGGCCAGCGAGAACTAAGAGCCTAGGCGGAGCGACATACATGATGCTGTTCTCCGATGGGGCGTCATCACGACAGGTACCCGCATTTCTACCAGACAAGGCTAAAGAGACTTCCCTGAGGGAATTCCACAGGTACAGGGTGAAAGCCGAAGTACAGACGGGGAAACACCTCAAGACGATCCGAATAGACGGAGGCGGGGAGCTCGACAACGCGCTTATGGAGTCGTACTGCGCGGACCATGGGATCACCATTGAAAGGATTCCCCCGTATTCCTCAGCGGCAAATGGAATGGCGGAGCAAGGAAACCGCACCGTCATGGAAGGTGTTAAGATCATGCGACTCCGGAACCGCGGAAACTCCCGCGATAGGATCGCGGAGATCAACGGTCATACGAGGGGATCATTCCCTCGCAGATGGGAGGAACCGTTCGCGGAGTGAGGGGGATGGTAATTGGACCTCAACACTACTATTGGTAATGTCCTCAACACGTCGAGTGTCCAATGGTAAGGGTAGGAGCTCCGGATCGCGGACATCGCTCCCGCGATCGTCGGAGTAGTGTTGAGTATGCATTGAGGACGTTTACAACATCCTGGATACAAGGAGAGGGGCAGATCTAAGTCGATATTCAAGCTGGGACTACCTATTCTACATCGAGGCTTTATACATACTCTATGTAAGGGTCGCGTATGTACTATTCCAAATAGGTTAGTCGGACAAGGAAGAACAAAGGAATGGATATAAAAGGTATAGTATGGATCGGATTCCGATCCGGAGAGATAACGGGTGATTCCCTCGCGGAGTTATACTCCACAAACGCGGGAATTGGATTGCGGGATCGCGGACTTACCGCGATCCGCATACATACAACAGTATCCCCCGGTTAGGCTTGAGCCCTCGAAAGCCTGTACTACCTTGTGACAATAGAGTGACTGCGTAAGGGGTAAATGGTAGGGTGAAGGTGAATGAGAGTAAGTAAAAATTGCGGAATAAGGATCGCGATGTTTCGGAGTGAAAATGAGAAACTGATATGAAGTATTTAAGGTCCCGCAAAGTGTTTACTTTGCCTCGGGAGTTATGTGTTGTTTTTTGAGTTTTCAATGATTGAGATTGTGAATTCATGTGGTGGACATGAAAGAGTTCGGTGGAGTGGAGAGGGTAAGTCCTTGATTTGGAATGGGGAAAAGTCCGATTGTAATCCCATCGATGGTCCAATGGATCGAAAGGATTTGGTGCGTGAAAGAGGGTTAGATGGGTTCTGTTGGATCACATCGATATCCCCCTCTTTTCGCTAGACGTCCCTACGTCTAGACAGCGAATGAGGAGTTTTGTGATGTTGTCGAAGGAATTCCGCGATCGAGGACCACGAGAAAAGGACCGCGGGAATAGGGCCGCGGCGAAAAGAGCCCCACAGCGCGGGTGAAGTGAACAAAACACCATTGGAAGGGAAAAAACTCCGCGAAGGTGCGGAGTAAACACCAGTTGACAGTTGTTGAATTTTTGCAAAAACAATCCTTGGAGATGTAAGTCGACCAGAACGTGAGTCGATTCCAATCCCGAATCAATCATTGAATGGTACTCGAGTGATAAAACCGATCGAGCGACCGCGGAGAGGGAGGGGTAGATGGTACATCAAAGAGAGAGTTCAATTAAGAACCAAAAGCTAGCGTGAGCGTGTCCGAAAGAAAGCCGACAATGGACTTCCCAAAAATCGAGACACAAAGATAAGTCCTGTGAAGGATGAGGGCCGCGTCGGAACAGCTTGTTCGCGATCGCGGAAGACGTCTTGGAAGAAACAAGATGTTTAGTGGTTCGGAAAAATTGTTTCGCGAAGCCCAGTCAACCAACGGGTTGTAGCGGGTCAAGAAAACTATATCCTAAAACTGCTTCGCAAAATGAATCCGAAGAAAGTTAACACGAAGTGTTAAGAGGGTGAGGGTAGTAGCAGCATGCCAGAAAGGAAAACCGACGAAGAACAAGTCCGCGTGGCAGTTTTCGGAAGGAAGCCATTAGAAGGAGATGATTGATGAAGTAAAGCGGAATCGGTAAAGCGGATGTTTTTTCAAACAAAAAATGAAGTCAATGAAGGAATCGGAAGGACCAAACAAGGAAGGGGAGATGGATTGCGGAGATAATCAACAAAATCCCGCGAAGTAATGGTGAAAATTGTGAGTGATCATAACAAATGCGTTGTCATTAAAAATGAATGTGAGTTTACCCTTTTTGAAAGAGTGAGAAATGACATGAGGAATAAAATGATCGACGTGATGAGTGTTAGCTTGAATATACTGTTAAGATCATGCGACTCCGGAACCGCGGAAACTCCCGCGATAGGATCACGGAGATCGACGGTCATACGAGGGGATCATTCCCTCCAGATGGGAGGAACGGTTCGCGGAGTGAGGGGATGGTAATTGGACCTCAACACTACTATTGGTAGTGTCCTCAACACTCGAGTGTCCAATGGTAAGGGTAGAGCTCCGGATCGCGGACATCGCTCCCGTGATCGTCGGAGTAGTGTTGAGTATGCATCGAGGACGTTTACAACATCCTGGATACAAGGAGAGGGGCAGATCTAAGTCGATATTCAAGCTGGGGACTACCTATTCTACATCGAGGCTTTATACATACTCTATGTAAGGGTCGCGTATGTACTATTTCCAAATAGGTTAGTCGGACAAGGAAGAACAAAGGAATGGATATAAAAGGTATAGTATGGATCGGATTTCGATCCGGAGAGATAACGGGCGATTCCCTCGCGGAGTTATACTCCACAAACGCGGGAATTGGATTGCAGGATCGCGGACTTACCGCGATCCACATACATATAACAGAAGGTGTACGTACATTCCTCGAAGACTCCGGCCTTCCTCCTTCATTTTGGGCAGAAGCAGCAGCCACATTTATCTATACCGACAACTTCATTCCGTCAGCGAGGTTCCCCAAACGAGTACCAAACAAATTCTGGTTCCGGAAACGGCAGGACGTCTCGCACCTGCATCCGTTTGGGTGTCGCGCATGGGCCACACTGCCGGCGATCCACACCAATGGAAAGCTTTCCAGGCAAGCTATTGAAGGACGGTTGATCGGGTACATGGGGAGAAGAGGTTATCAGCTATGGATTCCAGAGTCCAGGAAGATGGTAGAATCAAGGGACGTGGTGTTCAAAGAGGGGCGCCCCCACAGAACGAGGGTCGGAGAAGGGGAAGAAGAAGGAGACAACGAGCTACTGAACTCGGGTCCCACACAAGGCGAACCCACCGACCAAGCAGACACTGACCAAGGGGAGAAGCCCAAACTCGGGAGAGACGCGCGAAGGAATCAGCAAAGGCTGCGAGAACCCGTGGAACCACACATGCTTCGCCGCAGCGACCGGATAAGGGAGCGGAGCGAGCGAGCGGCAGCGGACACAGACACTGAGGTGTCCACACCCGCGCGAGCGGACGGGGACACCCCAGCAAACACTGCGCTCGCTCTGATAGTGCTGAACCCATGGGCGTTCGCGGCATCCGGAGGCGAAGCATGGGTCCCCAATAGCTACGAGCAGGCACGGAAGTCACCCGAGCTGTGGAATCCGCCCATGGAGAAGGAGTTCTCAACCCTGAAGTCGAAGGATTGCTGGGACCTAGTCGACCTTCCACCAGATGCCAACCTCACGGGGGGCGCTGGACCTACGCTATCAAGTACGGCCCCGTAGGCGAAGTCATAAAGCGCAAGGCACGATGGGTGGCACAGGGATTCACCCAAATCCAAGGACTCGACTACGACAAAACGTACGGGGCAGTCGCCCGAATGGAATCAGTGCGTATTGTGTTAGCGATTATTGCTACTCTTCAGTTGCACCTATTCCAGGTCGATTTTACCGCCGCTTTCCTAGCAAGGGAGCCACGACTGGCAGGAGACGCTGGCCGCGGGTACAAGGAGGACGGATATACTACGTCGCGGGCAGACCCGTGCATAAGATACCGAAGGGTGGGCAAGGAGTATACGCTCACGAGCACCTACGGAGATGATGTGTGCGGCGGGGCGACCACTACGGCAGGACGGGAGAAGGCGATCGAGGATCTAGGGAAGCAATGGGAGGCGAACAAAGTGACAACACAGGTACTCCTTGGGATGACCATTATACAGAATCCAGCCACCCAGGCCATTACCATCTCCCAGAAGGCATACATCCTCCAGATGCTCGAGCACTTCAAACTGACCTCTGTCCGACGGCGAAGCACCCCACTACCACCCAGGCTGAAGGTCACGAATGCAGCGAACCCCCTTCCCGAAGACGAGCGACAATTCATGGCAGACAAGCCGTACCGAGCATTCGTGGGATCAGCGTGTTGGTGCCAGACCTGTACGCGCCCGGACATAGCTCACTCGGCGGGACTACTGGCGCGATACCAGCTCAATCCAGGGCGCGCCCACTGGGAATGTGTGGAATGACTCGCGGGGTACCTGCTGGTCATGCTGGATTACTGCATCACATACTCCACGCCACCTCCCGGCGAAAAGCAGGAACCTGGACTAGGATTAGTACCCAAGGGGTACTCTGATTCGGACCACGCAGGGTGTCTCGATACGAGGAGATCCACCTCCGGGTACGTATTCTTCATGGCAGGTGCCCCAGTGTCTTGGAGCTCCAAGCGCCAGCCAACGGTAGCACTGTCGTCTACGGAGGCAGAGTACATTGCACTGTCCCGAGCCTCACAACAAGCTCTCTGGTTGCGATCCTTCCTCTCGGAGATCGACTTGCCGCTCGGCGAACCTACCAAGATACATGGGGATAACTTCGGCTCAATTTCGCTGACCGAGAACTCAAAGCGGCATGCCCTATTCAAACACATCGACATGCGTCAGCACCAAATTTGCGAACAAGTGGCAAACGGGGAGATCACAGTGGTGGAAATCAGATCCAAGACAAACGTGGCTGACGTGTTCACAAAGTCCCTGGCAGGCCCGACCCACGATAAAATGGTCCAGTGGCTGAAGCTGGATTGCGCGAAGCAGGGGGGGTGTTAGGAATACTTCGCGCTCTATTAGGAATACTTCGCGTATTCGCATATTTCGCGTGTTCGCGTATCCGGATTGGGACGGGCAATGCCAGCTTTGGCATTACCTAACGGCGATACTATTTACTTTCGCGTTTATTATTAATACTGTACAGTTCCAGTTCGCACATAGGCAGAGACGATCGCAGCGAGTCCCTCAGTTGTTTATGCACACAACTGAGGTGAGCCGCTAATGCTAATTACGATACCAAGTACCTACTCATCATCTACCTAGTGATCTAACAGGTACAATTAATATATCTAGTTGTTTATGCACACAACTGAGTGATCTAACACAACATTGTCCTCATTGAGTGATTCCACGCCGATAGCAAACAGACGTTCTTTACCGTATCGTTCGCATGTGGGGTCATTATGAAAATGACCCACCTGTCCACATCCCCAACACAGTTTGGGAGTGTTTTTACGTTCTTTAGTCTGAACGTTATCACCCTTGGTCCCCACCTTAGGGGCATCGTTGGGTGTTGACATCGTGGCGTGTCTCGATGGATATCCTACGTTGGCCGCATTAGGTTTAGTCCACGTTGCCGTTGGACGATTGGTTTGGTGGGATACTTTGATCAGTCGAAACCGTTGAGGGTTCGACTTATTTGAGTCTACCGGTTTATCCACAGTGGCAGCTCTACTGCTGGAGGGTTGTCCATGCAGCAATTTTGTATTTGCTGCCATGGTGTCGGATTCTTCCTTTCGCCGAATGCAATTGACGATTGCCTTAACGGAGGCTACCTCAGGGATAACATGTTCATCTCTGAGATAATTGATGAGGTGTAACGGTAATCCCTCAATTAGTCGAGTACGGAAGGCGTTTCGACTAGGCGAATGTAATAATCGCAGTGCAAAGCGGTTGAGTTTCGCAAAGTACTCTCGTACTCCTAGTTTGGCGTCATACTTGGTATTCCGCCAGCATGTTTCCGCGTAAGAGTAAACTTCGCTTTGTGTGAAACGTTTGAAGAGTCCTATCAGGACCTCTTCAGTGCGCCAATAGTCGCGCGCACGGTGAGGGCCAGTGACGTGGTCGTGATACCACTGCTTGGCACCACCCTCTAGCATGCCCTCGAGACACAGGACTTGCATATCATTTCCTTTTGGGCCAGTGATACGGTTTACCACCATCCAATTGAGCACTGAATTAACCCAGGTTTCAAACGTGTCGATATTTCCTTCCCCCGACCAAGTGTCGGGTTGTTTGATCTTCACGTTCTTGATACCGTCCAGTGCTGGGAGGATGGCCTCGAGTTGTCGTCTTATCCCGATAATGAGATGGGATTGTAGGCGACAATTGTATTCATCGTGGCCTTTGTTAGCTAGTGCATCTAGCAGTGCGCGGGCTTGTTGCGCTTTGCGTTTTCGCTTTTTATCCTTGCGTTTATGAGAGGGCGATGAGTAGCGTGCTCCCCTGTCCTCAGTGAGTTGCTCGTCAGATTCACTGGACTCTGATTCTAGCCATGGTGTACGGCTCCTCCGTCCTTCATTAGAGGGACGGTATCCATCGAATGAGTCACTCGACGAATCGCTGCTACTGCTGTCACTAGGGTAGTGGTGTCCAGCAGCTACCGGTGTCCCCTGTGTTGTATGGGGATGTGGAACGTTGTGGTTCCCTTCTTCCAGTTGTCTGGAATGTTGCCGTAACTCCTCCCTATTTGTAGATGTTTCTCGATGATGAGGGTTACCTTCATCATCAAACGAGATACCTTGTTCGTGCCATACGCTCGAACTTTGCCCATCTCTCATCGAGTGGGCTCTCATCATTTGGCCGACTACTCGATCGGCCCATTCCAGCTTATCACCAATGTTCCTGGTGCTCCCCGGAATGTTGATGAATCTGGGATTGTTCAGCATTTCGTCGAACGTCTTCCCATTTGGATAGACGTGGTGAGTGCTTGGTTTAGCACTCGCGTTGATGTTTAGGCCTTCGTTGGGAAGACATTCGTTGTAGGGGAGGCCACCGTTGTCACTAGTATGTTCTCCTAGCACATCCTCCTCATTGCTGTCAGGTGGATATACTTTATCCTCCGCTATGGCGAGTTCCTCCTTTCGCTCATTCAGCTTATCAGGAGTGACTAGCACCTCTGTTGGCTCATCTGCCTGAGGGTTGTCTTCGACCCACTCTCGGATGGCCTGGAACCTCTTATTGAGGTAGTCGATCTGTTGAGATCGTACCTCCTTAAGAGAACAGTCTAGCATCTCTTGCGCCTCGTTTTCTTGAGACTCAATCAAGCGAATTAACGCTTGTGTACGCCTGTCAGGCGTTTGGACCGTTTTTTTAATGGTCAGGTGTAGTGGTAGTAACATCCCTCCTTCGCGAGGAGGGTTACCTTCTTCGTCGTTATTGTTGCGAACGACGGTTGATCTAACTTCCACAGCTGTGGACTTATCCTGCTTTCGGGCAGCATAACTAACCATTGGGGAACTACGAACAGTAATTCCATTAGAGCTAGGAGAGGACTCATTCTCTTCGAATGGGTTCTCTCGAATCTGACCTGGTTCCGTAGGGGAACGAGGTCGTGGTGGTGGTTGTATTGCAACCACCTTTTCGATGTCAGCTGATCCGCTGACCTCGTTATCTCGGATTGATTGTTCCAATATACTCATCGTACTCGGTGATGGGTGATTGATTGAGTCGATGTTACTGGTTGTACCCAGTATTAGGTCCTGATCAACCTTTTGGGGTTCAATCACGGATCCCATTTTTCGTTTAATGTTCTTGGGCAGCATCGCTTAGAACAATTGAATATGAAGTATTAATTTGCTCGATGTTCAAAAAACTGTAACCGTCCTAGGGATGGTTATGGGTTATGGAGCTGTTAGGCTTCAGATAGCTTTAGCTTATATGACTTAATTCACTCCGTATGAACACGACGAGGCTATCAATTAGCTCGATATGTACGTTTACGGTAGAAAATAGTCTACCTAACTTATCTAATGTAATTGTATATAATCAATGAACTATACAGTTCATCGTGATCATATGATGATCATATGATAAGATAATAGCATGTGATGAGATACCAATAGGGGCATAGGTGAAGGCCCGTTACAGCTCCACCAGACCTATATCTACTGGGGAGCTCTTATAAAACCCATACTATTCACCCAGGCGGTGAATGAATTCATGTCCATACCAGCTGGTAACCCTGGTACTACATCTACACTATTTACGTTAGTTTCTTCACTAACATTGTCCGTTCTCTCGCTGCTATAATCCATAAGTTCTACGCTACGAACCAGGGCTTTGTTCTTCTTCGGGCAGTTCCTACTAATGTGGCCTTTTTTGCCACAGTTGAAGCAAAGGCCATTTACCCTTGCTCGATCCAGGTCCATGGGTCGTCCCAGACCCATCACGTCTTGCTATCATGGGGGTAGACCCTACCACTCGAGGTCCTTCCCATTTCTTCGGCTCTTGCCTACCGTAGGCTTGTTGCGTGGATCCTTGACCACGACTTTGTCCTTGTATGCTGTTACTCCAGCTCATGTTGTTGTATCTGCGCTTCTGTTCATCGTAGCGGCGGCGGATTAGATCGTTGGCAGTGACGAGTTTCTTTAACTCGTCGTAGCTGTTAAACTCCTCTGTCCTCATTCGGACTAGATCGCTCATGATGTTGAGGCTGACTGCTCTTTCAGCCAACTGAAGAACATATTCGCTCTTCTTGTCATACCCCGCTTCCTGTAGCAGGAGTTCAAACTCCTTGAAAAAGTCATCGGCCTTCATACGACCTTGCTGAATGCGATTCAGCTTATCCATTGCCTCCTTCTTCTGGGAGACGTTAGAAAAACTGCTCTTTAGTTCTTCTAGGAATTCTGCAAAGTCTACGTTCCAATCACCAGCGACTTCATCCTGGTGATCACTGGTGTATACTTCCGCCCAGTCATCAGCTCTGCCTCCTCGAATGTAGGACATTGCTACATTGATGGATTCGTTATCGTTATTGACCTGCTGTGTCCTTCGCAGGTCATGGATGTACGCAAGGAGTGTTCGGAGCCATGCTCGGAACTTGGAGGTATCTCCTGTAAATACGTCGGGTTCTTTAACAATGGTTTTTCGGGAGAATGAGATGTTGGAGGTGGCAAGAGTAGCGGCGGTAGTAGCGGATGTGTTGGCATGCATGGATTGGTTGGATGGGTCAGACATTTCTGAGCTGAGTTCGGTGGTGAAGGATGGAGTGGGTGTGGGGGATCCTAAATGGATGGTTGAATCCGGTGATGCGGGAGAGGGAGAGGGAGATGGGTATGGGAGTGAAAAATCCTGAGGTCTTGACGAGAACGCCAGGATAGGAGGGTGAGGTGCTTAGAGGTAGAGGCTCGTGTCGAGTTATGTGTTAATTCAGAAGACTGTCTACGTTCGCTCCTCGCGCAACGTTGTCTTTCGAGTTGTCTGGGTGAAAACTTTGCGTTCCAATGTCCCTACTATTGAATCTTCTGAGGAAGAAACTCGATGTTCTGTTGCTAGCCCTGATTTACACTCCTTGGTAGGAGTCAGGCACACTAGAGAGAGTATTTTCCTCTCAGCACGGGTTGGTCCGTACTACAGTGTCTCGATGTAGGTATGTATTAACAAAGTGTTTACGCCAACGCTGGCCTTAACACAGATGAGCTATGGGAATAGGGAGTGGATGGGAGAGGAAACAAGGTGAGGTGGGAAGGTGAGTAAGGAAATGAAAAAGAGTAAATTTAATAACGCAGCGGGGTCCAATGTCCAACCAATATGTCGAAGATTTGGGTCATGACGGGTGGGTCGATAATATCTCTGATCTTCTGTCAACGTCTCGCTAGCTCACCGATGTAGCCAGGCGTCACGCGATTTAGAAGATAGCCGATGGGAACTATCGTCAGTGACTTGCTAACTCACTATATGACTAGGCGTCACACAAGCCGAGATAGTCAAGTCAAACGAAGTGAATGAGGGAGGAAAGGTCTTTGATTCTTGTCTAGCTACCGAGGAGAATAGACGAGATCAGAGATAGAGACTACTCTAAGAAATGGCCTATCTTATATACATATTCTGAAATGAACCCATGGGAACTACTGTATCTCACATCATAACTGTGAGGCTATACAACGATCTGTCAATGGTTGACAGACATGAGAGAATTCTCACACTGTCAATGGTTGACAGACATGAGAGAATTCTCACACTGTCAATCTGTCAATAGTCTGACAGACATGAGAGAGTTGTGTTGACAGCGCGGGAATGACAGTCTGTCAACAGTCTGACAGACATGAGAGAAATGTGTTGACATTGCGAGAATGCCAAGGCTGTCACATGTATGTAAATGAAAGAAAAGGAAAAGAAAAAAGAAAAAGTATAATAAGATAGACAAAAAGAAATTGAAAAAGAGTCAGTTCGTAACATAAGCCAACCCAGTTAGTTTCTGAAACAGAAAGCAAAAACTTCGAAATTTGTAAAGATGATAATGATGCAGATGGCAGATTAACAAGCTGGTTGATAGCTAAGAGTCAGCCAACAGAATTCTGATTAGAAAAGTGTCATGATAGAAATCTGACAGTTGTTATGACACATTCTAGAGCTGTGGAGCTGGAAGCTTCTGGAATGATTAGTAATATATAGAACAGCAGATCTGGATCTCTGGGTCAGGATATAAAAAGGGCTCAAAATCAAGAAGAGAACCAAGCTTTCTTCCCCCCCACTTTTGTTGTGATTGCTAGTCCTACAAAAGGGAAGTTAGCTTCAGCACCAGAATAAGAAAAGCAGAGAGAACAGAAGTCAGACAGCTTGTATAACACAGAAAGATTGTATTTATAACTAAGAAGAAAAAGAAAGTAAAGTTATCAAAACCAAGTTAGATCAAAGAACCCAGTTGCAGTTACAAGCCCAAGCTTGATAGAACTTGTGTCAGAAAAACTATTAAAACCATTGAATACAGAGATGAGAAGTTTGTACTTAGAAGTTCATATCCTCTTTGCACCCTTAAGGAACTTGTGTTTGTTTGTGTGTGTGTGTGTGTTGGTGTTAGAGTCTAGCACCTTTATTTTGCACTCAGCCCCTCAGTCAGCATATCATTGGATAGTAAGTCTTAGAACCTACAAGGAAGAGGCTTCATTTGCACCTGAACCTGGGCAGTCCATTGAGTGTGCAAAATGTCCTCCATTTCTCCCAAGTCTCATAAATTCTCTATGGCTTCTTTCAGCTTCTCTTCACAAAACTCCCATTTGTGCTGGAACAAGCTCTCCTCATTGCTGAAGTTGAGCTAACTGTCAAGATTGTAGATCACACATAGTACTGAAGGAAGAATACTTCAGCAAACACAGACATAGCCACAAGTAAGATTACCTACACCTGCTACTCGCCCATATGCAATAATCCAACTCACCACATACCAGAGCTGCTCAGCACCCTCACCATCTGACTGTTATATACATGCCAAGCTACACTATGCTTTCTGGTTTGACTTCCAAATCTATCAATAACCATCCCAGCATACCAATCATCCAATCATCCAATCAATCATTTTTGATTCCCTTCCAAGTCATCACCAAGTCTAACTTAAATCTTGATTGACTTTGTACTGTGCTTATTGATCCAGTGATCTCGGAACAACCTCGGATACATCATCATCACATGACACATGGTCAGCATGACTAATGCATTCCCATGGCTGTCTGGTCTCTTTAGTTTGGAATGCAATACTATAATTTTCTCAATCTCTGAAACTGAAGTATTTGTGTGAGGATGTAAGGCTTGGGCAGCTGCCCCTAGGGCTCTTCACTGTACCGCAAGTTACGGTGATTCGACGGTACGGTACGGGGACCGTACCGTACCGTAGGAATTACTGAGGTGTCCGGACCGCACCGCATATGCTCCAGTGATATGCCATAGTTGCCGTACCGTGCGCCAGGTTACGGCCGTATTACGGTCTGCCACATCACTTCTGCTTTTCACCCATCATCTCACCAATGATTAAGCACTGTTTAGCCGCAGTGCCAGGATATATTTTGGTGCTGATAGCAACTGTTAGTTCTGGTTGTAGGTTATGGTAAGTTCCAGTCATATCGCTTTATACCTGTGGCTCACAAATATCAAGTTTGATTTAACAGCCATGTACCTCCACAGCTCTTAAACGCGCTCACCCTCTTGCTCTTGACCTTGAATGGTGCCATTGAGATGTGTTTGTAGCTCCTACGTTGTGCAAAACCCGAGCCTCTCCATAGGCCAGGGACTTGTGCTGGTATTGAGCTAACTCATCTTGTTGAGATGTTTTTGTAGCTTCTACGTTATGCAAAAACCCGAGCCTCTCCATAGGCCAGGAGTGCATTGTGTCACAAAGAGGTGACGACGGCGGCAAGACTGAGCGGAAGCGGACAGATACTGATCCCAACGACAAAGTTATATTCATAAATAAGTACAGAGAAGTAAGTAAAGACATACCTGATCCCAACGACAAAGAGGTCAAGATAAGGGATCAGGTTGTGGGGGCTGGCTTATATATACAAAGGTAAGGTACGGGAACCATGATGTCATACTGTATAGTTCAGGAACAAGGAATGGAACGGAATGGACTGGAAGGTTCCGGATCGGATATGATAGGTAACAGTGATGGAATGATGTATTGTAAAGAAAAGGAAAATAATAGGGGCGGCTCACTTCATGACACATTGTATATTGTAGAGATTCACTCAGTCCATTGTATTTTTTCACCACATTCCTATCAAATCTGAAGCATCATTTGAGGCACATGGAACGATGCACTACCCCAATGCTTTGGCAAATATCTTTGCCTGCAGCTTAGCAATCTTTGCTGCCAAGTCTTCTATTTTTTTCACGCTTAATCCTAAACTTCCATCTTTATTCCTCATTCATAGCAGGCTGTTATGGGTCCTGAGGCAGATATAAATGCTCGCCCTCGCCGCGGAAAAGACCAGAGGTTCCAAGAAGCCTTGGCTGCTGAGAAAAATGATATGATCAAGCCTCGCAAAAAACACCGTCGCATTCGCAAGAAGAAGGATATAGAATTAGAAAGCAGCTCATCAGTAGATGAAAGTTATTCAGATGGGTCTAATAGCGAAGGTAATTCATCCTCCAGTGACGAAAGTGATATTCAAATTACCAACAAAGAAGTTGTTTTTTTTTTTCCTCAATGGTTCAGCATGTTGACTCATTCATTTTTATAGCTCGCTGAATCGTTACCATCAAAGACCAATCCTCAGGCAACTGGAAAACGCAAAGTTGAATCTCGTAAGAAGCAAAAGATGATGTTGGCCACAAAGGTATGTGTACATCTATTATTGTACCTTTTATCCTGATCCAGCTCTTTCTTAGGATGATACTGTTCATGACCAGCACCAGGCAAGGCCTAGTGGCATCAATATTCAATCCAAGAACCATAGCAACCGGGTGAGAGGTCATCTCATTTTTTTCTTCGAACTTTGGCTCATTGTCAAAAGGCGGCCCATCCCATTTGGCATTTTTATGATGAGATCAGCGTCGATAATTCAATTGTGGGTAGCAAGTATTATAGGTGCTATCTTGGACAACAAATAGTAATTGATATAAAATTGAGCTCACGGGGAAATTTGACTAGTACGTTGGCAACCTATGATTTGGCGGTCGACATTCTGACCAATTTTATACAGCTGTCAAGAACCACATTCGTGTTAATTTCCCAGACCACTGGCGCTTGTACTCATATCTCACGCAGCCAGGGGTTACTGCATCTGCCGAGGAAATCCAGATTGCGCAGGGGAAGAAAGAGATGACACTGGTGCTGGCTCGCAAGTACCAGTCAAACATGGAGCAAACCAAAGGTAACATAAAAGATGCATTCAGTAAACAGATGACAGCAATGCAGGTATTTCTTCAACGTTCTTTGGTCATTGTTGTTGTTAGTCTCTAAAATCCCTGCAGGAGCCATGGAATCAGGCCCGTTTCGAGGAATTGCTGTCCAAATGGGTTGCGGCCTGTGATCAGCCGTTCACATCAGTAGTGGAACCTGAATTTCAGGAGCTTTTGCGCTATGTCCATTTGCACAGTGGACAAGTACTCAAGATTCCGAGTCCTGTTACGATTCAACGGCAAGTATTAGCATTGGGCAGCGATATTGAGGAAAACCTGAAGAAAGTTCTAGCAGTACGAATTTCTATTTTCGAGTCGTTTGAAGCTGATGATTTCACAGGAGAATCTCTCGAAGTTTGCTGTATCTTTGGATGCATGGACCTCAAGTAATGGTTATGCATTCATTGCAATTGTATTGCACTGGATAGATAACAATGGAAAGCTTCGTGAGTTAGCTATACTTCATCTCTAGTGCGCAATTGTAATGTGAATTACAGAAGAATGTCTTATTGATTTTGTTGAGCTCATAGGCGATCACTCTGGTGAGAATATGGCAAAAACTGTGTGGAGCACGCTTGAGCGGTATGGGCTTGTTGGACGGGTATGAATCAAGTAATTTGTTTTGTATGCTAAAATCTAATGAAATCGTAGATTATTTCATTTGTGATGGACAATGCCACAAACAATGACACTATGATGACCAGTATCGGGACTAGGTGCTCAGCTCAAGGTATTGCTTTTGATGCTCAGAAAACTCGGGGCAGGTGCCTTCCACATAGCATTCATCTTGCAGCAATTAAGGTACGCTTATGATTGATACTTGAAGGATGTTGACCATGCTTATGCAGCTCAGCTTCTTGAAGCTGTTGGAGCACTTACCAAGGTTGAGAGCAAGAAAGCGCAGGGCCATTCCTCTATGTCAACTGCATATCAAGAGACTGTAACTGAACCAGACTCGGAAGAGAAAGATACTTCCGCAGCATTGCAGTTCATCAATGAAGAAGACACTGACAGGTTTGATAATGAAGATGATTTCGATTGTAGTGATGACATTTCATCTGCCATCTTAAAAGTATGTTGTACAAATACTCTGTTTCACTACTACTAAAATATTGTCCGATCATCAATGTAGTTGCGAAGGATTATAAAGCATGTTCGGTCTTCTCCTCAGCGCCGACGCAACTGGGAATTTGCTGCATGTATGACATCGGAGGAGCTTGATAAAGCTCTTGACGAAGTCGGGCTGATGCTGATTCTTGATGTCAGAACACGCTGGACATCCACTCACCAAATGCTTTGTATGATCTCCTTTGCCTCTGTGACTGGAAAAATATAATCATCTTTTCTGCAGGTTGTGCATTGCATAATCGAAAAGCAATTGACCAGTATATTGTGTCGAATGCTTCAGATTTATCTACGGCAAAGCTCACTGACAGCGATTGGACAGCGCTTGAAAGTATCAAGAACTGGCTCAGCGAATTTCGCACAGCCACTACTGAAATGTCAACGACAAAAAAAGTGATCTATCAAGAGTATAATTATGTCATTACCAGCCAACGCCAATGCTACACTCAAGACCGCTCTTGTCGAGACCCATAAAAAACTTAGCGATTACTATTTCAAGTTTGATGTCTGCCCATATTATCTCTGGGCTGCGTGTAAGCCTGTCGGCCATTCTCATGGAGCCATTCTAATCCAGTTTCTCTGTAGTACTTGACCCCCGCATCGGGAACACTCTACTCGAAAAGGAGTTTGAAGATGACTGGGGCCTTTTGAGTGAACTGAAGGAAGCCAAGGATGCACTGCGGCAGGAATACTCTACTCATTATGCACCTCCTCTGGATACCACAGCTCCATTCACACAGCCTGGCACGTTTTCCTCATCCAAACTGAGTCTCCCCCATTCTCCGGCAAAACCAAGCTTTCTTTCTTGTCTTACAAGTATGAGCGCATCTTCTGCAGTCAATGATGAGCTCGAGCATTATTACAAGATGACATCATTTCCTGCGCCATTCCAAACAACAGACATGCTTGAATGGTGGCACACCCACCGAAGAGAGCTCCCTAATTTGTATATGATGGCACGAGATATTCACTGTATTCCTGGTATGTGGCCTTCAACCTGTTCGTAGCTATTTCTCATTTATTATTTTCAGGTTCAGCTGTTGCAGTTGAACGGGTGTTTTCTGGTGGACGGGATACAATTGCTCTGCGCCGAGCCAGTCTCAAGCCTGAGACGATATGGACTTTAATGCTTCTCAAGGCGCAGCTGAGGATTGCTCACAAGCAGGTCAATGAAATCCTAGATGATTCGGAGCAAATTGGGCTAAAAGGGTAGTACCGTAAACCGTAACACGGCCGTAATAGTACCGTACCGTACCGTAGCACAAAATTCGACACCGTAAGTTGCTGTACCGTGCCCGTACCGTATCCGTAAGCTAGGTGATTTCACCGTACCATATACGGTACGGACGGTGAAGAGCCCTAGCTGCCCCTGGATGAACTTTATAGCTGGGTAAGAGATATTGATATAGGGCAGCTACCCACTTGAGATATTTATGTAGGGCAGCTACCCACTTGAATTATTTATATAGGGCAGCTACCCCCTTGATTTATTTATGTAGGGCAGCTACCCACTTGAATTATTCATGTAAGGCAGCTACCCACTTGAGATATTTATATAGGGCAGCTACCCACTTTGATTATTTACATTACACAGTTACCCAATGTTTTAATGTACTAAAGTTATGCAGGTGTCTGAAATGGGTTATGTGAGAGTCTATACATGCAAGCTTAGAAAATTGTAAATAGTCCAGTACCTGCACATTCTGAGTATACACTGCCAACAGTATGTCCCTGGATATTATTTATGAATTATGGGCACTGAAAATGGCCAAAAAGGCAGCATTGCAAATATAAGTATGGTAGGCAGCTGCCCATCTGACTGAGCAAATCAGGCAGCTACCATGCCTAAAAGACCCAGGGCATTCTGCCCAAGACCCCCCCTCTTAGGCCTATTTTTTGTACACTGTTTTTTATCCTAAGAAGGCCTGGTTAGGTGGTTGCCTGAAGTGCACAGGCCACCATTTACCATCCACAAACTGGGATAGAATACCACCATTTGCAAAGTCAGATGAGTCAGCTTCAAGTCGGAATTTACCATGATTCCGAGGAATAAGAAGGACCACTTCTTTGCAGATCCGACGCTTGAGTTCGTCAAATGCACGTTGTTGGGTCACTGTCCATTCCCACTTTGAATTTCCGGTAAGTTTTGTTAATGGTTTCACAACTTTGCTGAATCCTCGGAGGAAACGTCGGAAGAAGTTGCAAAACCCTAGAAATTGTTGAACATTGTGTTTCTTCAAAGGTGTCAACCATTCTCGAACAGCTTGAACCTTCTTAGGGTCCATACGGATAGTACCATTTTCAATGATGATTCCAAGGTATTCTATGGACGTTTTCTCAAAAGAACACTTTTCAGGTTTCAAGAAAAGCTTATATTCTCGCAGAATATCAAGTACTCGGTTGACGATGGAACGATGAGTTTCAATGTCGTCTGTAAAAACAAGTATATCATCCATGTAGACTATAACATGTCCTTCATTAATCAAGTCCTGAAGGATGTGGTTCATGAATCCTTGGAATGTTGCCAGTGAGTTAGTTAATCCAAAGAACATGACAGCTGGTTCGAACAGCCCTCAATTGGTCCTGAATGTGGCTTTCCATTCGTCTCCTTCTTTGATCCGTATGTTGTTGAATCCCCAGCGGATATCCATCTTTGTAAAGATTTTGGCACCCTTGAGGTGGTCGATCAGTTCCTGAATGAGGGGAAGTGGATAACGGTTCTTGACTGTCATCTCATTCAGTTTACTGTAGTCCGGTACTGGTCTAAGGGTTCCATCTTTCTTTTTGACGAAGAAGAATGGTGAGGCCATTGGCGATATTGAGGGTCAGATTCGTCCAGTTTGGAAGTTTTCTTCAAGGAACGCATCCAATGCTTCTTGTTCCTTTGGGTTCAATGGATAGATTTTACAATCAAGTGGCTTAGAACCAGGCGTTAATTCGATTGCATGATCCCAGGGGCATCGCTGTGGTAGTTGGTCAAATTCCTTTTGAGTGAAAACATCCGGGTATTTTTTCACATATGGTCAGGAGGTGTCAAAATGCTTCTTAGACTCTTCCGTGGCTTTGTCCATTGTCCACTTCCTGGATTCTACTTGTTCATGTACATACCGATCCCAATCAAATATGAACAGTCTCTTGCCATCCTGAAGGAGTGCTCGCATTTGTATGTCTTTGGGTGTCCAGAAGTGAGGATTGTAGCCACATTGGGAGGGGCACTGGTCAAAGGCAATTTCTGACGTGATCCAGTCAATGCTTGGGTTGTGATGACGCATCCAATCTAGTCCTAGGAAGATTTGATTCTCCCCAAGGTTTGTTACTCCAAATTGAACGTGTTCCGAGTGATCACCAATAGTTATGTGGACTTCGACATACTTAGTTATGGAGCCGGCCTCATTGAGTGTGCCATCAGCATTGTAGACGGGTGTCCTTATAGGTAATTCCTTGGTTGGAATCCTATGCCGTTCTACAAAGTCCGAGTCAATGCACAAACCCATAGCTCCACTGTCAACTAGTCCTTGTGTAACTATCTGCCTGTTGTCCTCCAACGTTTCGACAATAACCAAGAGTTTCAAGCTTTTTCCATGTGCACCTCAGACATAGCTCCTTTTGGTTGCGAGACTCTTAACAGCTTTGACTGCTGTTTTCCAACATCCCTTCCATTAGTCATTCTCAAAAAACCATCATCAATATACCTGACATATTCACGGGAGATACATCCAAGTTCTGAGCATGGCTCCGCACGCTCTTAGCCTACATATTAGACCTGCGAAGGACACAGCAGGTCAGTAGCGACCATGAGGCTATTATTGCCATTTTCAAAATAGTTGGCGGGACCGCTCTCACACTTGAATTTCTGTGAAACACTGCCAAACTTCGGTGAGTGATATCTCAACAAATACTCCGTGGATTCCTTAGGCAGTGGTCGTGTTGGGGAGTGGTAAGAGATGCAGAGGTCGCCCCGTAATTAGATTTGCGAAATTCAAAAAGCTCCGCACCTTCACTCTGACTACCTCTTTCAACCTTGTATGATGTTTAGCACTTCTTCAAAGCACTTCAGAGCATTGTAAAGCAATAAATATAATCTATTAGTCTATATGCAGGGTGCCCCATTGTAAAAACATAATATTTGAGGCTGTAGAGAGAGAATTTCAGCCCCAAAGTTGTTGATTTGTGCCTTTCACTCTCACTTGTGACTTGCAACATGGGCAACAGTAAAAATGCCCAAGCTCGACAGCCTGCTATGGAGCGCACCACAGGCTCCCAAAAAAGTGCTAGGACTGTAGCACAGAGTGCACTACCAGCCCTTCCTCTCTCTACTACATCTTCAAAGCAATATCCCAAACTAAGACTCTTTTCCTCCCAAATTGAAGTAGCAGAAACAGAGGCAGAGATGACAAACAATGGAGATGAAGAAAAGCAGTGTGCAGAGAGACTCAGAGGATTTGTCCGTAGTGAAAAGAAGGAACAAACTTTGGCGCTGAAATTCTCTCTCTACAGCCTCAAATATTATATTTTTACCATGGGGCACCCTGCATATAGACTAATAGAATATATTTACTACTTTACAATGCTCTGAAGTGCTTTGAAGAAGTGCTAAACATCATACAAGGTCGAGTGAGGTGGTCAGAGTGAAGGTGCGGAATTTTTTGAATTTTGCAAATCTAACTATGGGGCGACCTCCGCATCACTTACTACTCCCCAACGCGACCAATGCCTAAGGAAATTATGCAGTATTTGTTGAGATATCGCTCACCAAAGTTTGGCAGCGTTTCAACAGAAATTCAAGCGTGAGAGCGGTCCCACCAACTATTTCAAAGATGGCAATAATAGCCTCATGGTTGCTACTGACCTGCTGTGTCTTTCGCAGGTCTAATATGTAGGCTAAGAGCATGTGGAGCCATGCTCGGAACTTGGATGTATCTCCCGTGAATATGTCAGGTGTATTGATGATGGTTTTTCGAGAATGACTAATGGAAGGGATGTCGGGTTCAGGATGAGCAGCATGCATGGAAATATTCAATGTTTCAGACATTTCGGATCCAAGCTCAGTTGTGAAAGATGGAGTCGGAGTAGGGGATCCTAGGTGGATGGTTGAGTCTGAATTTGAGTCTGAAAGTGAAGGTGAGGTGGAACAGGAATGGAGTGAAAAATCCTCGGGTCTTGACACAAAAGCCAGTATAGGAGGAAGAGGTATTACTTAAGGGGTAGAAGCTTGTGTCGATTTATGTGTCAATCCGGAAGACTGTCTATGTCCACTCCTCGTGCAACATTGTCTTTCAAGTCTTCAACACAAATCTTTCTGTTTCCAATGCCTACTATTGAATCTTCCAAGGAAGAAACTCGATTATTTGTATCTAGCCCTGATTTACACTTCTTGGTAGAAGTCAGGCACACTAGTGGCAGTATTTTCCTGCCAGCACGGGTTGAGCTGTACCACAAAGTTTCGATGTAGGTATGTACACCAAATTGATTTATGTTAAAGCCGGCCTTAACACAGACGAGCTATGGGAATAGGGAGTGGATGGGAGAGGAAACAAGGTGAGGTGGGAAGGTGAGTAAGGAAATGAAAAAGAGTAAATTTAATAACGCAGCGGGGTCCAATGTCCAACCAATATGTCGAAGATTTGGGTCGTGACGGGTGGGTTGATAAATCTCTGATCTTCTGTCAATGTCTTGCTAGCTCACTGATGCAGCCAGGCGTCACGCGATTTAGAAGATAGCCGATGGAGACTATCGTCAGCGACTTGCTAGCTCACTATATGACCAGGCGTCACACAAGCTGAGATAGTCAAGTCAAACAAAGTGAATGAGAGAGGAAAGGTCTTTGATTCTTGTCTAGCTACCGAGGAGAATAGACGAAATCAGAGATAGAGACTACTCTAAGAAATGCCCTATCTTATATACATATTCTGAAATGAACCCATGGGAACTATCTCACATCATAACTGTGAGGCTATACAACAATCTGTCAATAGTTTGACAGACATGAGAGAATTCTCACACTGTCAATCTGTCAATAGTCTGACAGACATGAGAGAATTCTCACACTGTCAATCTCTCAATAGTCTGACAGACATGAGAGAAATGTGCTGACATTGCGAGAATGCCAAGGCTGTCATATGTATGTAAATGAAAGAAAAGGAAAAGATAAAAGAAAAAGTATAATAGATAGACAAAAAGAAATTGAAAAAGAGTCAGTTCATAACAGTAAGGGGTTGTGGAATAGTACCATGTGAGATGCATTGATAAAATGCTGCAGTTGGAGTACTGTCTGTTCCTTGTTATCTTCGGTGTCAATTACCTGGTGATGGGGCATCCGTGAGAGGGCGTTAGCTTGTGTGTTTGATTTTCCTGTGCAATGTTTGAGATGGGAATCGAATTGGGAAAGCCAGAGGGCCCATCTGTTACGACCATGCCAAGTTCAACTCCCGCGGGCTCGACGATCATTCCCCGGTATTTGACTTTACTATTTCTTCCGTCGCGGAGCTTACCTCCGCGATCCTGTTACACTTTGATTTTATATCCCTCTCACTTAGCCGACTTCTTATATATCCTTTTATATCATTTCCTTTATACTTTCCCCTTTTATCTTCCACATGTTTGACCATACTATTCTAGGATACCATCGCTTAGCGACCCTTAGGTAGCGACTACAGTATAAAGCTACGAGAGTAGAATAGTTGGTCCTTAGTTTAAATATCAACTTTGATAGCGCACTCATACAGTGTATTTCAAATAGAGTTAAATCTCAACCTCATCCTAAGTACGATCGCATGAGTTTCTCCCATGATCGGAATAACCCTCAACCTCGCTTTCGGACAGCGGTGTGTCGGGGACGCTATTAATAGTAGCGTCAACGTCCGACTACCTTTCCGTAGGTTCACCCAACCCTCACCGGGATTTATCTCGGTGTTCGGTCTCCTACCCCGCGGACTTATAGTCCGCGATCCAACTTATCTCCTACGACCGTGCATGATCATAACACCATCGTGCTTGTCATCGGCTAAGATCCTGAGCTGTCCTCCAAAATTCCAGGTTTTGATGATCAGTGATGATTTCAAATGGTTTGGGTGATCCTTCCAGGTAGTGTCTCCAATCTTTGAGTGCTTTGATGATAGCCAACATTTCCCTGTCATAGATTTCGTAATTTTGTTCCGCTGGGTTCAGGGAGGCTGACCGGAATGTGACTGGGTGCCAGAGTCCATCATCCTGTAGTTGTATTAGTGTCCCCCCTGAAGCGAATCCTGAGGCATCTACTTTGATCCGGGTTGGCCTTCCTGGATCCCATAGCACCAGGATTGGGGCTGAGGTGAAGGTGTCCCTTAGGGTCTTGAATGCTTCCTGCTGTGCCGATCCTCATTGCCATTTGATGTCCTTTCACGTGAGGTCATTAAGTGGTTGGGCCTTCTTTGCAAATCCCTTGATGAACCATCGGTAGAAGTTGGCAAACCCTAAGAAGCCTCGGAGATCACGAAGTGAGGTAGGGGTAGGCCAGTTCTTTACCGCTTCTATTTTTACTGGATCCATATGTACTTCGCCTTCACTGATGACAAGTCCCAAATATTCAATGGACAATTCCTCAAATTCGCACTTCTCTGGTTGTAAGTAAAGATCATGTTGGGCCAACCGGGTGAGAACCTCATGGACTATGGTTCTGTGCTCTTCCAGTGTCTCAGTGAAGATAAGGATGTCATCCAGGTATACAGCCACCTTCCCCGAGGCAATTAAGTCAGCAAAAATCGAATTCATCAAGGCTTGGAACATAGTGGGTGAGTTTGTTAAGCCAAAGAACATGACCAAAGGTTCAAAGAGCCCTCAGTTAGTTGCAAATGCTCCCTTCCACTCGTGTCCTTCCTTCACCCACACATTGTTGTATCCCCAGCGAACATCAAACTTGGTAAATATCTTTGATTTTCATAAGCGGCTGATGATGTCGGTAACCAGAGGAAGTGGATATCAGTTTTTGACAGTGTATTCATTCAATCGTCAGTAGTCCTATACAAAGCGAAGTTTCCCATCCTTCTTTTTGACAAAGAAGACTGGAGATGCCAGTGGGGATTTAGAGGGACAGATATACCCTTTTCGTAGGTTTTCTCCATGGAATTCTGAAATGCCTGTGCTCACTCTACAACCATTGTACAACTCTGCTCCTTTAGAGAACATTCCAAACTCCCCAGTGTCTCTATCCGAAAGACTTTCTCAACGCAAGAGAGGGCGTCATCACCTGATCGCTCTGCCTCGGTTTCTCGAGATCAAGGCGGAACGTGGTCGTCGAATATCAAAGCCAACCTGATGTATGCGTTCAATGCTGTTGCCAAAGCAGCAGGCGGAGCTCATTCAGACGAGGAGTATGACAAACTTTTACCTCTGCCTTCCCGGAGTGCGAGCCGTAATCTGAAGAATGATCTTTGCGGTGGAAAGAGCACCAGTGTGCCGATTCCAGAGAGCGGCTGGGTAGAGTATCTCTGTGGAGAGCTAGTTGGAAAGGCCCCGACGCTGGTGGGGTCTCCAACCTTGGAGGAGACTGCTGAAGGTAGAGGCATTGTTCACCTCCGCAAGTCCTTTTCGAAGGACGGTTCACTTCCTTTTCCCGGTACTATCAATTCCGCGTCAACATGTTATAGTTCCAGTTTCGGAGCCGGTATGGAATTAGATAGCAATAGAGGGAATGACCACGAGTTTTTGCCTCTTCCTTCCTTACAGCCTTCCATGGATCGGTCGAGGCAGACTTCAATGAACTCGTACCAGTCAACCGCAGCGTTGGTCGTGAGGAAGAAGAACACATCTATACGGTCCACGGGAACAATGCGGTCTAGCACGAACGGTTTGTACAGAAATTTTGAGAGTCAGAGAAGGCCTAGATATGCTTATGGCGGAGTAATGACAGTGGGTTCGAGACGAGGAAGTGTAGCGTCTAAAGCGCCAAAGTTGCCTGCTTTGCCATCGTTTTCGCGTTCAAAGTCGGGCTCAAGGACGTCGTCGCTTTCGAGATTGTCGACAATGCGGTCAATGAAGTCAACGCGATCGATAATCACTGTGTTGACCGATAGGGAAGAGATGGCGAGGAAGGCATTGATTGAGAGGCAGAGAAAAGGCAGTGCTATATCTTGACAACAGCTAGCTTTTGTAGGATGTGGATTCGGTGATGTCGTATACAACTACAAGCTACTTCGGATATGATAATATTACTTGCTACTTGACTCGACCTTTGGAGAATCTTGTGCACAATGCTGAATAAGTAAGGGGTCGCTTCTGACTTTCAATCTAGTCGCTCCGACGGCGAATATATGCGATATTTAATCCATCGGAGTCCACGATTGCTGCTTCTTTCCTTTCTACTTTTCTTCATCCTGAAGTTGTTGGAACTCTGCTGGCCAGAGATCCATCTTGCTAACCTTAGTACGGTCAATATGTTCAAAGAAATTTCAACGCTAGGCTTCTCCCTCTTCACTTTTTGGTCTCTCTACCTTCTTTCTCCGTTTCCGACTGCATGTGCGGCTCCAGCACCAGGGGTTTTGGTTCCAACATCTATGATGTTACACGCAGTCCAGAATTTGCGCATGCTAATCCCGTCTCGAATCCCGTCTCGAATCATGGCCAAGCAGCCACGGTCGCTGCTGTTTGGGGTCAGAAGCCTTATTACCTTTTCGTATGCATATCGTCTCTCATTGAATGCTTCGTTAAATTTGAGTGCTGAAAATGTCCTAGCGAAGTTGGATGACTGATTTTTATCCTGCCATAATCTCTCGTGATGATAAAAATAAATACTTCAGTGAGTTACGTTGCAACGAAAACTCACTCCACGACTGAAAGCTGTTCATTACTGTCTAGGAGACGGAGATTTCACCCGATATCTTGGTAGAAATCTGGCTGACGATGGGAAGGGAAGAGTAGGCCGCAACAACGTTGGGGTGTTCGAGTACAAGGGTAGATCCAACTCGAAAAATCCCAAGTTGGTGATCAAAGTGCTCTCACATCCTGGCCTAGACGATGGGGTCTACGGCGAAGCCATTACTCTCGATGATATGGGATTATACGTTGCATCCGGCTTCGTGTTGTGTACAACGGCTCATTCGGTGAAAGACCCGCGAACTGGAAAGATAAAGACGGTCGAGCAAAATTCAAATCGTCCTGCGATTCTCATGAAGAGAGTTGGTGGGGTGCCGATAACAGAGACCCCGGATTGGAAGAATGGTAGCAAGAAAAGAAGAAACCGGATGATAGCAGCCGTCAAGTCGCTGGTCAAAGCCGAAGTCATGGACCTTTGGGCCAAGCACGGATTTATTTATATGTATGAATGTATTTCTCTGTTTATTGAAAAGCATCATTGATTGTTTTGGGTTTCGTTCGCAGGGACCTCAACATCGAAAACGTCCACATCTTCTTCAACTCTCAAGGTCGTATAATTGATGCACAACTCTTTGATTTTGGGTATCCTGGTGTCGTGGCTGTAAAACCTGGGACAAGGAAGGCCGAAGTTGTGAGTGGCATCGTTTCCGCTCATAGCTTTGATTGAGAAATTTTTGCTATCGTGTACTACAGGAAAAATTGTTCGAACATTGCTGGGATTATTTTTGGCCACTTGAACATTGATAACGCTTGTCTCTCCTCGAGTTTTGATGGTCTGTTCAGCCTCAGAAGCAACAGAAGGAGTTCAGTGGACATACTAGGGACTAGCTTTAAGAGCTCATACTTAATCTCGACGTCGAAATCGAATGATGATAGGCACAGCCGTTCAATTAAATATGAGCCGTCGGGATATCCGGATTGTTGGTAGCCTAGTACTACAGGTCTACATAGTAAATCCAGTCACAAAGAAGCATGGTGAATATTTACTACAGCTTCCTACGCTTTGCACTCTAAGGTTGCTGAGAGCTAGGCTGAGAGTATCGGAAAAATTTGTTGAGAAATTTCGTGCCGGGGTCCGGAACCATGGCTGCCACGTGCAGCGATTTTTTTCAAGATTATGACTCCGAGTCCGGAGTGCTCGACTCAGCTCCAGTCCCAATGCCTTATAAAGTCTAATAAGTGCCTTGCTTTTGTTCGTCTTGTAAATTCTTGATTGTAACACCATTTTGCCATGTCTACTCCACCATCGCCTTCATCGTCATCCTCTTCTTCCTCTGGCCGCTCTTACACACCGCCAAAGACGCCGCCTAATCTGCATCAGAACAGTATAGATCCAGACACAAAATGGCTTGTACAAAAGTTCGGCGGTACCAGCGTAGGAAAATTCCCAGTCCAGATTGCCAAAGAAATCGTTGCGTGCGTTTGAGTACACCTTCCAGTCAAGGTTGATTGCTGATCGTATAGCCAGGAAATACATAGATTCTAACAAGGTTGCTGTGGTGTGTTCAGCACGCTCTGGTACTTCAAAAGCTCTTGGTACTACAAATCTACTACTGCGGGCAGCTTCTGAAGCTTTGGTAAGGCGCCCCAAGCCCGCAACGTCAGTCCTCAATTCCCCTGACGGCACTATGAGCCCCTACTTTGGCTTATTTGGCCAAATCAAAGACATGCCCCACTCTCCACCAGAGACTCCACGACGAAGCCGGTCTTCTTCTGCAGAGGATGCCTCTCTTATATCCTTGACGCCTCTCACCGTCCCGCAACGTGGACAGGCTCTACCCTCTTTCAACGTCACTGTTGATATGATTCGTCAGGAGCATCTCAAGGCTGCTGCAGACTTTATCTCTGATCCTGACATCAGGAAGGAACTTGAGGAGGAAGTGGACAAAGACTGTGACTGGTTACGCAGTTTCTTGTTCGCTTCCCAAGTTATCAACGAGGTATCTGCACGATCCAAGGACAATATCATAGGCTTAGGTGAAAAGTTGGCGTGCAAATTAATGACGGCTGTATTAAGGGATCAGGTGTGCATCCCCTTCATTATTCCGTTCTCCACGTATAAGTCGGCTTAAGGTCGCTTCATGATCATCAATAGGGTATTGATGCTGAATACGTGTCACTCGAAGATGTAGTTCCTGACGTGGAGGACGAAGTGTCCGGAAATGACACATTGGACCAGACCTTTTATGATAAAGTTGCACAAGCTGTTGGAGCACGCGTCAAGCAATGTGGTAGAAGAGTTCCTGTAGTCACTGGTATGACCATCACACTTTATTCAGTTAGACTATTGTTCACTGATGTTCATGCTCCAGGCTTCTTTGGGCCCATACCTGGCTCCCTACTGACGCAGGTCGGACGTGGTTACACGGATCTCTTGTCGGCACTCCTTTCTGTCGGCCTCGAAGCTACTGAGCTACAAATCTGGAAAGAAGTCGATGGTATATTCACTGCCGACCCACGTAAAGTCCCGACTGCTAGACTTTTACCCATCATCTCGCCTGATGAAGCTGCTGAATTGACGTATTACGGGAGCGAGGTGGTGCACCCATTCACTATGGAGCAGGTACGGTCAATTGTTCGCGTTCGCGTATCTCTTGTGTGTGTTTGACGCAAATAACTTCCGCGCCAGGCTATCCGCTGCAAAATACCCATTCGTATCAAAAATGTCGAGAACCCGACTGGCAGTGGGACTGTTATCTTCCCAGATCCCGACCACGGTCCAGACGTCTCTCAGGTGTCTCAAGAGCTAGATGCAAACAACAGCGCCATTCCAGAGCCAATAACCCAGTTGCAACTACACGAAATGGCACGGCAGGCTGTGCAGCACCGTAGTCACAATCAGGGCGGGCATTATCCAAATAAAAAGTTTCCTACAGCTGTTACGATCAAGGAGCGCATCATTGTGATCAATGTCAATTCGAATCGAAAGAGCGTATCGCATGGGTTCCTTGCGGGTATATTTGGAACACTAGATCAGTTTGGAGTAGTGGTGGATTTAATCAGCACGAGCGAGGTGCATGTGAGTATGGCTATTGAGGATGCTTTAGCTCAGAAACTATTCAAACGCTTGATCACCGCATTGGAAAAGAGTGGGTCGGTGAGTAGTGTCTTTGTCCCAGACCGATTTTGTTTATCGTTATGTCAAAGGTCTCTGTCCATCCAAACATGGCCATTCTCTCACTCGTTGGACGAGAAATGAGGCACCTCGTTGGAATTGCAGGCCGAATGTTCACCACACTTGGGAACGGCAACGTGAACATTGAGATGATTAGCCAGGGTGCGAGCGAGATAAATATTTCATGCGTTATTGACGGGGAGAACGCGGTGAAAGCGTTGAATCTCATACATCAGAGTTGTCTGCAGTTACCTACACTTGGAAAGAGTAAGTTGAATTCCTGACTTCCATATGAACGCGTGGACTGACATTCCTAACTCTGTAGTGGGACCGTGGTTCTTCTAGAACAATCTTTCAAAGCACTACGCCGACGATACCCATTATTGAAAAAGTAGCACTCGTATGCAAGGAAGTTGGAAGTAGAATTAGCTGTACACTTGCCATCAGACGCTCGATCATTATATATAAACATACATAATTTGCCTTACATGTGCCCCATGGCTGAGTTGGTTACAGCGTCCGACTGTTAACGTCGTTGACTGAATCGGAAGGTCGAGAGTTCGAGCCTCTCTGGGGCAGATGTTTTTGTGTTTTCCGCCTTCGTAGCCTTGTTCCCACGGTATCACGGATTTTTACCCCTGACAAGCTTCGTCATTTTGTCGGATCCCATAATAGTATGCCTCCAAATAGCTCTTGAGCTCCAACTATCGTGTTTACCGTAAAGTCCATCGCATCCTCAGCGCTTTCACTTCCCTTATGCTCAAACTATCTTGTCCATGTCCGGCTTTTTGAATAAAATACCTCTCAAAAACCATGCATATGCTATCGACTCGGAAAAATTCAACTTGAATCGAGATATTGAGAAAGGTCCTGAAGACAACGGGGATCATGACGGAGTACCCTCTTCTGAAGCTGGATCATCGCCAGACGAGCTCGTTATCAACGATGGCGACCTCGAAATAGAAGAAGAACATGTTGAAGATGTTGAAGATGTTGAAGAGGACGACGATGAACAGCTCGAACCAATTTCAGCTGTCGCCGACAGCTCTCTTCACCACCGAGGATCATTCTCAGGTCTTTCGCTCTTCTCAACCGCATCTATGGATTTGCGACATCGACCTAGATCCGGCCCTCCAACATGGTGGATCAAGCTTAAAGCATTTCTCTACCCACCAGACCTTCAAAATGAATCTGGTTCGTCATCGATTCCAAATTACCGCTATACTCCAATCTTTTCTGCTGTCATCATCCCGTTCTCTATCCTCCTCGAAATTCCCGGCTTGACTGGCAACTGGTACATCCGAACCGTCAACAATCAGACAGTGGAGAAGAGGCCCAACCCAATCTTACTAGATGTTGCATTGGGAATTAGCATGGGGTGTGCCTTGGTGGCAAATGTAGCGTTAATAGTTAGGTTTCTGGAAAAGAACGTGAAGTTAATGACGATCTTCTGTGTTACATTTCTTACTTTGCATGGTGAGCTTTCCCATGAGTTTCTCCGCTACGTATGTTACTCAACGAACTCACCTTGTAGATCTCATCAATATCATTGCAGTTACTACCTTTGGTGTAGAGAATCGTTTTGATGACGGGTTCACCTATGGAGAATCATTCTGGATGACTCTATGTTCCACTATCGCATCTACGTTCACCAATGCCAGCCTCATCACTGACTTTATCCGGACTCCTGACTTTGCAAGCAGCGGTACGCCCCTTAGATATCATGTTTCGCAACTCCGGTTTTCTGAGCTTCACCATTAGGCAGTGGTTTAACACGCAAACAACGTTCGCTAGTGATCATGGTCATCATTCTCCTGGTATACATCGCATTCGGCGCGTTGATCGAGGGTATTCTTCTGGAACTGAATTTTATCGATGCGTTGTATTTCACGATATGCTCCATCGAGGCTATTGGTGCGTTACTCAAAGTTCATCACACTGCCTTTGTTAAGTCTGCCATCATTTCAGGTTTCGGGGATGTACCTCCTACCACAACTGGTTCCAAGGTTTTCGTCTGTTTCTATGCCATCTTTGGCATCATCAATCTCGCACTAGCCGTAAGCCTGACCCGAGAAACCGTACTCGAGGCTCTCGAAGTAGGATACCGCAAACGTGTTCACGCCGCACGGGTTAAGAGGAAAAACCTTCATTGGCGTAAACGAGTCGCGCGACGGTGGCGTGAGGCAGTGGAATGGCGACTTAGGGAGAAGGAACATCCAATTTGGGTTCGGGATACCAGTGATACTTCAGGGGTATCAGGCTTTGTTCGCCATTGGGTTCTTCTTTTCGTTGACAGGACCTTTCCTCAATGGACATGGAGGTCAAAGTGGAAAGGATTAGGAGCAGTTGCGCATCCGAAAGGGATGCATCTGAATCTGGAAGCTTTGGAAGGATCGGCTTTGGAGAGCGCGGCGATGGAAGCAGGCGTACCCTTAAGTGAACTATTACCACCAGGTTTTGCGAAAAGGTGGGCAGAAAAACATCCATCCCGAGGAGGGGAAGACTCTCGTTCGACATCCTTCTCGAGTACTGCGTCTGCCTCCGCACGGATGTCGCGACAAATTTCCGACTCCAATTTGAGCTCCCGACTCGACGCGTGGATGTCTCGTTTACAGAATGTTCAGAAGAATCTCAGTCACAATACAGATGACATTCCGCTTACCCATGCTCGTCTGGGAAGGATGATAGCCATGCTAGGTGGATTTGCGCTCGCTATAAACAGACCGGGCACTTTACACGGGTCTGACAATAGGTCTTCATCTAAGCCAATGAAGGCAGATACTGCTAACGGCGGTCTGCTTTTGAAAGCTTCATCTTCGATCAAGGAGGAAAAGACCATCTCGCAACAGTATGAGGCTTACCGCCACGCTATGGAGAGAGAGGAGGTCAAGGCTTTCTACGCTAGGCTGATCGTTGTCTGGACCCTGTTCTTGGTTTTCTGGCTGGTACGCATCGTGAACACCCATTCTTCCGGATAATGTTCGCTCATACTCACCTTTAGGTTGGTTCTGGAGTTTTCATGGTAACAGAAGGTTGGAGTTTTGGAATTGCGCTGTATTTCTGTAGGACACTTCTCCTATCGTTTCACCAATGCATTCAAACCCCTTCTTGCAGGTGTGATTGCATTCACAACCATCGGATTTGGTGATTACTCTCCAAAGACACCAGCCGGGCGATCTATCTTCGTTGGTTGGGCTCTTTTAGGTGTGGCGACCATGACAATCCTGATCTCAGGTGAGTATAATAGCTGTATCACAGTGTGCGATTGCTGAATCACGCTCTTCTCGTTTCAGTCGTCGCAGAGGCCTACACTTCTCGCTACAAGAATGTTCTTCAGTCGACGAAAATCTTTGATCGTGCGGTTACCAGGTATAAGGCAAGAGAAAAAGCGAAGGCACTGACAAAATCTCAAAATCAGTCCAAGGTTTTGCCACCCGCGGTACCTCTGTCTCTGTCACCTCGTCGTTCACTCTCTGCGCAGATACCAAAGTTTACCCAGAAAGAGGCCAACTCCGACTCTTTACCTTGTTCACAATCACATTCTAAATCAGATACACACATACACACTGCCAAAGGTGGCGGATTCGCAAACTTGCCACATACCATACGACAAGTTGACAGGAAGTTAGAGCAGTTACCGCGGAGGATTCTTGCGCATGCACACCTCTTCTCCGAGCACTTGCAGTATTTTGTCGGACCAGGGAGTGTCGGTCATAATGGTGAACCCTCCAATGGACAAGAAGTACCGCCCAGCTTGAGGAAGTTGATGGACGATATCGCTGGCGCGTCTAATTTTGGGGAAAGGATCCAAACGGAGATTCTACAGGACGCGGACGCGAGGCAGACGTTGTTTACGTTGAGTATCGAGAGTGAGTCGATAATGTTTTATGCTTCCCTGCCGTTGTACTGATCGCCTTGAATGTTTATTCCCATGAATCATAGAGGCTCTACGAAAAATGATTGAAGCAGCGGAAGACGCGATCGAGTCTTTGGAGGAACGTAATCGACTTTTGGCGTTAAATGAAGACTGCAATGACCATGATGAACATGATGAACAAGACGAGACGCGACCACCAAGATCTCCGGAAATCCGATTTACCACCAATCAGAAAGAATAAATACGAAATAGATAGAAACTCGCGGGTTCTTTGTCATATATCGAAGGATTTTTATTGTACATTGCTGAATCTAATTTATAAAACAGCTCTTCTATTTGTGTTGGATGTACATAAAATAAAATGGGCGTTAACTGGGCGTCTGGCGCTTTATATAACTTATTCTTCACCGCCGCGCGACGAGGATCCAAACGCAAAATGCTACGCCCACTCAATTCGCTGCTTCGACGGTGGCACAGGATGCTAGGTCTACAACGCCAGTCACCTCCATCTTGGTACAAAGATCGTCTTCGCGAAGAACTTCGAGAGCGACGAAGCGCAAAAACATCCTTGCACAAGCTCAGCGAGACGTCTGACGTGTTTTTCGCTATAATACGGGCCAATTACGACGGCTTTATCGTCAGAAAAATACCCCCCTTTGTTGCATCCCGGCATAGCTTGGTGTACGCGTACATGCTAGGCAAATACACTCTGCGTTGGGGCTTCTATCGCACGGCTGCGATTCTTTGCAAAGCTCCTCGCTGTGACTCGGTTCGCGAGGTTGTGAATCCTGGAAAAGATTCCAAACTGCACGAGGTTGCTTTGCGACACCAGATTGACCCAGAGAAATTCAAGCGAGTCGGGCGGAAACTTAGACGGGTGTGGCCTCTCCTTCCTTAGTCGTAGATGCTAGGAGATTTGGAGGCGCAGTCATTGCCTCAAGGATGCCTCGCAGTATTCTTCTCATACGAAGGTTCAGAATGCCATTGAATGGGACCGGCACTGTTCTTACCATCTTTGTTCATCCGTATACATGCATGAATAGATTGCAGTTACTGTATTCCTTGGCCGGTTCAATACGATATCACCTCTTCGGGCTTCTCAAAGACCAAGCGAGGGAAGAAAGGCTTCCCCGTGGCTTCCAACGAAATACGAAGCTTTCAGTGTCTTCAAAATAAGATTGACTGCGCCTGATGCTTTCAAGAGAGGACCTGCGGTCTTGAACTGCGATCTAGCATTGAGGCGCTGGGAACGCTTCTACTTTACAGCACCATGATGGAAAGATTACTGCGACTGGTGTTGATCCTTTGAAGCAGGCTTCCTCGGGGAGTTCCACATCAACAATCCATGACTGCACACATACACATAAAGCTACACTCAATTATTAAACCTCTTTTCCACAGTAACATTCATTACTTTGTGGGTGCAAACTTCAAGTAGGCTTTCATTCTTGTACTTAAAATGACAAAATTCACGGTGTACCTACTGAGTTCTTAATCGAAATCTAGGCCATCGTAAGCAATCGATTTGCACTATCAAAGGAGTCTCGGGTTTTCTATGGTATTGAACTGGTATCAGTCTCTTCTAAACCTTATATACCTGAGCGCTACACATCGTCTTCTCGTGCTGTTGCCGGTGCTATATCTCAGCAGAGGATAAATAGCTTGTATGTACGGCAATCCTACCATATTCCCTTGCTACTCCCCACTTCTCTTCGATCGAGATGACCTCTCAGGTTGATTCGAAGAACTTATCGAACGAAAACTCAGCATTTTCTAAGCTCACTTTATCAGAAACCATTCCATATATCGTGCCCGTCGATCAGAAGCCAATGGTCGTAGGACTATACGGTGTGCCCGGTTGTGGAAAGACAGTTCTCCTCAACGAGCTGGAGAAAGAACTTGGAGAAGAATTCGCTTACTTTGAAGGAGCAGCCGTGATCGCTCGCCTCGTTCCTGGTGGTCTTGATGCTTTTCAGAAGATGGAAGAGCACGAGAAAACGCTCTATCGCGAGCGTGCCATCGAGGACATTCAGCAGAAATGTGCCCTTAGTGGACGGGTCGCAGTCGTTGTAGGTCACTTCATGTTCTGGGACGAGAAGGACGAAGCAGGACGGTCTGTATGGACAGGAAGTGATCAGAAAATCTTCACTCATATCCTCTATCTGGATATTCCAGCTCAGGCCGTTGCATTACGCCGGCACATGGACTCTAGGAGAATCCGTCCTGCGATCTCAGAGGAGCATATTCGCAAATGGCAGCGAGCAGAACGCGAGCAGCTGCGCATCCTCTGTCTTGAACATAGAATTTTGTTCTCAGCTATACCTCCCAATAAAGTTGCAATGCATTTGCGCTATTTCCGAGAGCATACAGAGGATCACAACGTCTCCCGCGCAGAACACACATTAGATGAGGCTTTTCGCGAGGTTTCCGGTGGCCAGGAGAAACAGGAGACTACGTTGGTTTTCGATGGTGACAGGACGTTGATTCCTGAGGACACTGGCATGCTTTTCTGGAAGCTATTCTTAGCTGACAAGTCTACGCTTGGTGACACAGAACACGACAGCGATCCCTTAAAGGAACTATTTAGCAGCCCGTTTGGCTATTCATACGCCGCCTTCTGTCAGGCCGCGCTGATTTACGAAGCGGTCCAGGAGGAACGATTTATAAAGTACTGCGAGATGGTAGCCTCTTCGGTGACCATGTTTCCTGAAATAATCTCGCTCTTGAAACGGGCTGAAAACAGACCTGTCGGAGCAGTCGTAGTGACCTGTGGACTACGTTTGATTTGGGAGAAGATCCTACAAAAAGCGGGTCTCTCCAAGACCGTGAAGGTCATCGGTGGGGGTCACATTAGGGATGGTCTGATCGTTACCGATAAAGTGAAGGCCACTCTAGTTGCCCGGTTGAGAGACTTTCATCGAACCTACGTCTGTGGATTTGGGGATAGCATACTCGACTTGCCAATGCTGAAGGGGGCCAATCAAGCCGTTGTGGTGGTCGGCGAGAAGAGGAGCCGCCTCATGGAATCGGCGCTATTGAATGCTATTGAGAAGGAAGGGCTTCGAGCGTGGCAAGTATTGTTACCCAAAACTGCATTAATAGCACCGCGACTCGACAAAGGCAAGCTTCCGGTGATCGACATCACCAAGGACGACATCTTAAATGTTATCGTGTTCCATTGCAGGCCGCGAGTGCTTCATCCGAACGAGAACACAGCGAAGGTTCTGATGACTCCGATGCGGGATGCCCGCGTCTCTGGTCCAGCTTTACAGCAAGCGCATCGTCATGTTGGTCGACATCTTGCAACGGAGTTTATCCCAGACCTAATCGGACTGGAAGAGTATTCGATCCAACATGTACAAGGAACCCGTACAAGTGGGCATCGTCTTCTCCATGAAGACAAGACACTGATTATAGCGCTCATGCGTGGAGGCGAGCCGATGGCTTTTGGTGTAAATGAGGCTCTGCCCTTTGCTAATTTGTGAGCTTGCAGCGTTGTTTCTTCTGGTTTGTACTAACCCCATTACTACGTAGCCTCCATGCCAAAATTCCTCAAGATGTCGAGCGCCGCTATCTACAGGGTCAAGAGACACTGATTTTAGTTGACTCGGTGATCAACAACGGGAAGACAGTAGAGGAATTCGTGCTACATATCCGCAACTTACATTCAACTATCCGGATACTAGTCGTTGTTGGCGTTATACAGGCTCAGTCGCTCAATCCAGATAGTGCCCTGGCCAGGATATCGAAGGATGTTGACTTAATTGCCCTTCGTCTATCGGACAACAAGTTCACTGGGAGAGGGACAACTGACACTGGCAATCGTTTATTCAACACGACACATCTGCAGTAGCTCTTGGCAGGTAGCCTGACCAATTCGAATAAACACTGACTGTGGGACTTCATCCACATCATCTTGTACTACTTACTTAGGATAAATTATAATACCAAAAAACTTTACACATCCTCGATCTTCAGCTACGACAGCAAGAGTTGTGTCTCCATTAGAGAACGCGAAAGGAATGCTCGTCTTACAGCAAGAAAAAGACTCATCACAAATCAAAGTGCTGCTGCCAGTGAATAAGTAGATCCCTAGTATATTATCACAATATCCCTCGTCAACAGAACGCAGTCAGTTCCCAAGTGGCCATCTATTCTGAAGCCTAAGTATCTTCAATCTTCTTCTCTGAACACGGGACCTTCACCAAATCCAAAATTACCATCCTCATCATCACTGGTGTCTAGATCAAACTGGAACCCATCCTCAATTTCTTCGTTCTTTCTGATTATAAGTGCCTTCAGTCGAGTGATAGCCTCTTCAGCTTCGCTTGCTGCCCTTTGGCGCGACTCATGTTCGTATTCCCGTCCGTTGTTAGGGTCAATTACACCTGCAGGATCCCATGAGATGGTTTTCCCTCGCCATCCTCCACCACGATAGATATAGTTGAGGAATGAACGCCATAGTGGATCCAGGGAAAGCACCATGGGGTTTCCGATGACGATCAATAAAGCTTGAGCTCTAGTAACTGCGACTAGGTTCGAAATAGATTTAAACCTTTTATGAGACCATGTATAGATCGGGAAAACATACCATTGAAACGATGCGGACTGGCTACGAAGCCCAGCATTCGACTGATGTCAGCGCCAATAAAGTTGGTGCTACTCCTCACAGTCGAGATAATCACAATCCGTTTTTCCTTAATTGCTGATGAGTGTTTAGCTTACTGACAATGGACTAGCGAATGCGCACCTGCCCTTGAAATTCTTCTACGCTGCCAACTTTTATCTCTCGAGTCGTGTGTTGGCGACTGAGAAGATTCAAGATCTTGATTCTCTGAGCGTGATATGGCGTAATGACAGCGATGTGCTCCGCACCTAGAACAAGCATACATAATTATCGATATCGGAACGAGTTAACAAATGAGGATGTACGTACGGATACCATTCTTCCGATCCGATATTAAACTCAGGCAGTATTTCTTCACCAGCGAAGCTTCCTCAATGTTGAAGAATGATGGCGACGATGCCTCTCGTTGATCCTTCCCGACTATGCCATGGAAAATTAGCGGGAATTTCTTTCTTGGAAGCTCATCCGAGTTCTCAAGACTTCGAGTGAGAATTGGGTCGCCACAGTATTGCAATTCGTGATTGTAGAAGTGTTCGTTTGAAAACTCCAGGATGTCTGGATGAGATCGGAAATTCCTAACGAGCTTGATAATTCTGGAGATAAAATATTATAGCTTGTCAAACGAAGGAGCTGAAAAGGAGCCTACGTTAGACCGCGACCTCCAATGCTCGATTTACCGTCCAGGTCATAGATTTCTCTATCCATAACTCTCGCTAAGTAGCTGGTCTTTAGTCCAAGAACCGATGCAAGCCCAGAGTGCACAATCGGGCCCAGCTGCTTGTTATCACCAGCGAGCACAACATTGGTTTTAGCATCCGCGAGCTCTTTCAAAGGAACCATCACCGTAGGCTCCATAGCCTGCCCCGCTTCGTCCACAAAGATGTGACTATAGTATCCGCGTTCGATTCCAAGACTAGCAGGAACTCCCGCAGTAATACACGTTGAAATTACGACGCGATACTTGCGGAGATTGTCTACAGTCGGCATGGCGAATACCTCATTATCGTTGGTGATGGAAAAACGACGGAGATGCTTAGGCAGCGCCGAGAATTTTCGAGACAGTGAATTGAGCCTGAGAATGACAGAAGGCCCGAGAACTGAGAGCCGGTCCGTTATGAGGTCGGCGGCAGAGTTACTGGGCGCACAGACAAGAAGGCGTGTTGCATTGTTATTAGCAAGAAGCTGTTGCATGGCTTCGACTAAAGTGACGGTTTTACCCGTTCCGGGCCTATAAAAACGAGATCAAAAGTCTGCAATAGAGGAAATTGCCAAGAAAAACACACGGGCCAAATATCACAAATGGCGGGCTTCCTGGAGGCATGTTGACAATAGCAGCGACTGCCTGCAACTGTTCTGGGTCTTGCCCAATTACTCGATTGATAGGTGTGATTTTGTCAATCAACTCGGAAGATGTTCTCCGCATATTTCTAATATGTTCTGGTCCAGGGAACAAAAGTCTAGCAGGATTGTTGCGATTGACGAGGGCTGCGTGCATTCGTCGCAAAGAAAGACGATTCAGAACAAAACGGACTTCAAAAGAGTTGCCGCGATAAGTGCTAAAACTATCGTCAAACCGAAGGCTGACATAGTTCTCATAAACCTGGTGGACACGCCCTTGGAACCAAGTTTTATCTGTAGCATGTTCCTGGCGAACAAGGATGAAATCTCCTACAAGAACGGAAGGTCTGCCTTGTGCGAGACCCTGAACTTCAAGTCTGAACATAGTTTTAGTTTGGGCTTAAAAAAGGCCAAGGAAAAAAAACATACTCATAACGTGGATGTTTCGGTCTGAGCGAAACACCCTCCATAGCATAAACATCAAGATCCTGCCTGAAAAAAATATCTCAAAAAAAAAAACAGAATAAAAAACAGAAAAGATACCCACTTCATCTGTTCCTCTTCAAGGAAAAGAAGGGACTGGAAACGGGATCCATACGTCTTCAGGTTAAACTCAGGAGGTAAAAGCTCCCGGATAAGCACAAGTATATCTTTCTTAGATTTTGGTTTATACAAGATATCCGTGATCTGGCGAGACACATCGAATTTCGGAAGCACGGTGACCCATCTTGTCTTTGTCCACGTTGGGGGCCTCAGGTCATGCCGGATGGGTCCGTCTATTCGGAGAGGTACACGTTTCCGTCGCGTGTAAGGAGCTGAGGGTTGAAGTTGGTTGTGATCATTCTTATCACCAACTGTAGCAACAAGGCTGCGGTGGATGACAAAACGCGTTCTTGTAGCCTGGTTCCGAAATACAAGTTCGAGTCTGTCTTCGTAACGACCAGCGTTCGATGGATGAAAGGTGACGAGGAGAATCCTTGGACGCCCTGGATTGATATATGGCGAACCGATCAGCTCAACCGAGAACCTGAAATAAAGGACTTAGTGACTGGGTTCTCTCAAGTAGAAAAGAAACCAACCCGTCGCCATGCTTGTCGTTTCTGCTAGATGAGAGCAAGCGACATTTGGAAAGACGAATAATAGGAGGCTGAGGTTCGCTTTCCCTAATGATTCTGAGTCGAACGACAGGCTTTTGGTCCTCTCCTACGATTCCGAAATCTACACACCCTAGTCCATCGATCGTGAATCCGTGTTTATTGCTCTCAGCTATTTCAAATGCAGAGTCCAGTCGCTCTTGAATATCATGAGCTTTCAGATGATCATGAATTTGCGACTGTTCAACACGTTTGCTGCATCGGGAACAACGAACAAAAGCAGATTCAGAGGACGAGCTGTTATTCGGCGATGGTTGTGTCTCTTCAACGATGGGAAATGTTGAACGACTACTACTACCAGCACGACGAGAGAGTTGTACATGTCTTTTGCCTTTGACATGATTGTGAAAGTCAAGCCGTCGTAGTACTAGACCACAAGAACACTGGATGATATCGTGTTGTAAATTGCAGGCTGACCCTCGGGGACATCCCCGTTCTTCAAGCGAGTCGTAGCAGTAATTTGATGTTGAGGGAGCCATCGTGGTTCAGAATCAAGCCTGTTGATCACGCTGCATGCGTCCACGACAAGAGCCTCGAGCCTAGCTCGAAGTTTGAACTTAAAAAAAAATTGCCGGCCGGCCTTGAATGACAACCTGTTTGCGGGCGACAGTAAATTTGCAGTAATTGGCAGTCATGAAATGTATATGTAGATAGATAAGTACCAGAAAACAAATAGAGTCAATAAGTAGAATACAATATCGAGTAAAGATACGTGGGCCTCGTTCATGAGTCAAAGCTGGTCAAAGATTGCTCGGATGAAGAGGGAAGGTATTCAAACCAAAAGATCGCTTGATGAGATTTGGAGCTTTGCCTTACTCGTGCCAAGAACAATTTTTTACAGAGGCTCCTGTGGACTCTTATACAGTATTGGCTTACGTAAATACTTTATTTATGGCCGACACAATCACTCGAATAAGGAAAGTGCAGTTTTAGCTTTGGCCAGCAACCTTCTCGTGCTTCATGCCCTTCTCAATATCTTACTATCTCAACCAGACCTCATTGAGAAAATCAGCCATTCTGAACTGAATGGCTACGGCCAGCTCTACACGAACAAAAAGGCCTAGCCTAGGCCTGGATTGGGCCTAGATCTAACACCATTGACATCGGACCTATGAGCGGAAAATTTTATGTTTAGTACAGGACCCAGTACTTAAGTTACGTGCAACCGTTTTCACTCTTTGGTCAATCAAGTACACAAGTAGGCGACGCAGTTGTTAATGTCCTGACTTTTCCGTAGAGCGAACTTTTTGTGAGCAAATTATCCTTGCCTCGAAGTCAGACTCACCAATGACGATATTCATTTGCACAGAGTATCTTGAATCATAAATATCATCGGTGTTAGTCCGACGACTGCTCAGTAATGTCCTCTGTACATGCTATATCTGTGCGTGATATCCTGTGTATCAAGCCTTGCCTGAATTCATGCGAGGTTCATTATCATCGTGCAGATTACTTCGCCCAAGTATCTTCAAACTACCAGTATTAATGGAATCTGCCCGGACCTTGCACTGAAGTCTAGCGATTCCATCTTGTTCTACGTCCACACCAACCTGCTAAATTCTGTATCGACCAACAAATTCCAAGGCCATGCATATGCTAACAATGGCACCACCGTCAATTTGATAGAAGATTCTCAAGTTCTTACCGTCATCCTCGACATCATGTATCGCAGACCCAGCGCTGCCGTCGACTTTGCTCCTCCCTTTTCTTTTGACATACTTGCCGCGGCAATCAGTCATTTGTCCGATTATGGCGTGGACATTCAATCCCAAGTCAGCTTGAACTCTGATGTCAATGCGATTGTGCAGCCTATCCTCCAAGCCTTGCAAGCCCACGCACCCACTAATGCGCTTCCACTGTACGTACTCGCCGCCCAACATAACATGGAAGCCCTTGCAGTCGCAGCTTCTACATACCTTGTTGGGTTCCAGCTTGTCGAACTGACGGATGAACAGGCTGAAGCCATGGGTCCTCATTACTTGCGGCGGTTGATGTTGATGCAGACGCGGCGAGAAGAAGCTTTGAAGAGGGTGACTGTACCCCTTTACATCAGTTGATCTGTATCCTAAATATATCACAGATCCTGCTACAGCCGCCGTATCCCCATTCTTCGACACCTGAATGCGATGTTCTCGACCAGAAGGCACTGACAAGGGTTTGGGCGCTTACCGCTGCCTTTTTTGCTTGGGACATTCGAGCTGGTACGTGCATCCCTCATTTCTTATTGCATACCCGTTCACGTTATCTCTTCGGTCCCAACTAGATCTGCCTTCCACTGCTTTAGAGGGTCTTCTCGGTCAACTGGCTGGACATGTTTCTTGCGGGCTGTGCAAGCAATCGATTAGAGAACAAGTCACCAGAATCGTCGCTGAATGGGAAGCCGTCAAAGTACGTTGAATCCGTGTTGAATGATATTCAACAAAATTGACTGTAACAACGCGCTTCTGCAGGGCACAATCTGATTTCAGATATCTGTACAACTTAATTTTATATGATCATCGTGGCTTAGTACAGAGCAAGACTCACAGACGCCTCCCACGCTATCATCTGTATTTCTGTGTTACTGTATCTGTCTTTTCCTTCATTGCTATATCATGGTATTGTTAAAAGCTTTGGGTTCTCTCAGACCACTACTACTGATCTTAGTGTCCTCCAAGACCAATAAACTAGGCTGTAAGAACATACAACTTCCCGCCAAAGTAAGGCAACGGCGCCAACAAATAACCAGGTAAGGCGGACTCGCGGCAGAGCTCGGGAATGTCTTTCAGATAAGAATACTAATTGTTCATTATGAACATTAAAGCAGCAAAGAGATAGGATGAATCTGGTCAAATCAAACTTCGCCATTGGGTTAGCTAGCAGGCGCTTATGCTGATTCAGCATATTTGACGTGGTCCGGCTTTCTCTGGGTTTTCCAACATCCCGACTCCCAAGATGTCTGTTCCCCCTCAGGCCGCTGCTCTGCGAAGTCCCCTGTGAGTAGCTATGCTAAGAGTATGTTCAACTACATTGTTGACCAAATTCGTAGCGCTATCGTGTTCCTGCTTCATATCGCACTAGAAACACCTATCGCCATACAAGGACTCTTCTCCCCCATGTCGCTGCCATTTATTCAACTAAATAACACCTCCATCTTGCTGCTCAAGCTGTACGCCTCTCTTTCACTAGGAATCTCAATAACATCTCTCCTTGCGTATCCTTTACCGGATTTCCTTCCGGCAAAACGTGCATTGGCTATCGGGCTTTGTGTGTATCACAGCGTAGTGAGCACAGTGCTGTTCCAGGCGCCTAGGTTCATTCCACATACATTTGGCGCGTTGGCAGAAGCGAACAAGGTGACGCCAGAGATCGTATGGGGAACGTTTCATGGACTTGTCGGGTTAGGTGAGTAAATTCAACAGTACATTGGGGAGAGAAATGTGACATTGTACAGGTATGATCTTTTGGTGGCAAGCTACGGTGGGAATGACAGCACAGTTGGCCGCAGTACAGAGACGGGCATAGAGACCTTGCATCTGTCCTTGGAACATTAGTTTATCTCATAAGTATGTATATGTAGTTTGATCTATCCTGTGAATTCATGTTGCGACCTACCACGAAACAGTTTTGATTCTGCAGTGCTCCCTTTGATTCACAAGTTCGAATTGTAGAAATGTATGTACAGTAGCCGACAAAATTCCCAAAAGTTATTGTTTTGAGGACTCAGTACTCAGCACCAACAAATTTAGGCATGAGCACCTCGACCTCGACCTCTTCGTGGTTTGCCGCTCCGCCTCCGAGGTTTCTTTCCAACTACCCCGTCATCCATATCAATATCCACACTGTAGGAGCCGCCATCCCTCATGAGCTCGTCCCGATCTCTTTTCGCCGGGATTTGTACTCGGTCACGCAAAGGAGGAACATGTTCATCGACTGAAATCGAAAGCCGGTCAAGTAGTGAACCACCCCTTCGACTGACGGGAGGACGCTCGGGAAGGTTTCCCTTCTGATCACGTTTGCCATTGTCATTATGTTGGCGAAGAGGAAGATCGTCAACGTCCATTTCGTTGAGAGCTCGACGATGGGTATCTGAAGATTTTGATGGATAGTCAGATGGGTGACGATCCTCGTTTCTTTCTGGCTCAGGGAATTGAACATCAGCTGGGCGTCGACGTGACCCCCGAGCTTCTGGAGATATTGTCCGTTTACGAGGTGTGGGAGAGGGAACACGCCGTTGGCCACGAGATCCAAGGGGAGAAACTGATTGCCTAGATGGTGCCCAGCGCTGGGGTGAAGGATCACGTCGTTGTCCACGAGGTTCAACTGGGGAAGACAATCTTTTTGGTGGCTCCCGGTCGCGTTGAGGGGTGATATCACGACGTGCTACAAGTCGAGCTTCGGGGGAAGGTGGCCGCCAATGGCGCTGCGGCGAGACCCGTGATCCACGCGATCGATTGAAATTTGGTAACGGTTGTTGGACAGGCTTAGCAGGTAAGTTATGAAGTAGCATGGAAGAGCTGCCAATGGGAGAAGGAGGACGGTAGCCATTGACAGTTCTACGCCCGTGACTGTCAGAGCCGTTGCGAGGATATTTTGGTAATGGTTCGGAAGTATCAATGGATCTACCACTCGCTGAACGACCCCCACGCCCTGAGTCTTGTTCCCATGAAGGTGAAGTTGTGACTTCTCGGGACGGAGGTGGAAGTGAAGCCTCCTGATAAGCAGCGTGAGGTGAAGTCGAGAGAGGCCTTAACGGCATCGCCTGTGACTGATTCATGAGCCATTCGATTAAGAAATATGGAATTATATGTAGTCACTCACAACATCAACATTGGCATGTCCTCGACTAGCAGGTGCGTCTCTTTCGTACGGCTGTACGATGAGAAGTAAGCTCAGGTTCTCGAAACAAAGGATGGAGCTTACCGTTGTCACAGGAGTAGGACGCATAGTTATTCCTCCATTTCGAATATGGGTAGGACTCCTCACTTCCTGTAATGCTAGATAAGCCACTGCTGGATAAAAGATTGAGCACGGAATTCACCTCGGTCACTTTACTAGACTCCGTATAGCGATTATTCGTTACAGGAATCATATTCGCACTGCTTAACGGGACGCGAGGGGCGTTACTGGTTGTCCTAGCAGGTCCGTTCGGTATACCATCAGCACCAATACGACTACCCATTGGCACGTTGTTAGTTCCAGATAGGTGCGGCGCGGTGCGTCCTCGCGATCCTCGACCACGGGCCTAGTGAAATTGCGCATGAACACAGTTAAAGAGATGGAACAACACATGGGAAACAAGCAAACCTGGCCATTAGTGAATTCATCCTTCCACGTACCAGGATGATGCGAAGATCCAAGCTCGCGAGTGTCCCTATCGGATCCACGAGGAGACCGCTCGCGGGCAGTGCTCGAACGCGGAGCGGATGGTGCAGCATCATCCCTACCCATAGCTCTAGGAGCTTTAGGAAGCTGGCTAGCTGGATGATCCTCTATATGTCCTCTATTGCCATACACACCTGAGCCCGGTCGTACAGCATTGTCAGCGTTACCATTGGAATTGCTTCTAGATGTGTACGAAGATGGTGCGTCGGTGTTGTCTGATACAGGCTGATCACGCTGTTGATAACGTGCTGGCGGAGATTGATCCCGACGAAGAGTAGACGAAGGATTAGAATCGTTGTCGATAGGCGGTCCAAACTTCGAAGCTCTTTGATGGGGCGGACGATCACGTTCTAGTGTGATGGGTTGCGATCGCACAACCGGGAGATGTGGTTGTGGCTGTGCTTGCTGTTGAACTACTGGTACATGAAGGTCTTCTGCACTCGGCGGGAGATTATGCCTTGACATTTCACGAAAACGGGCGGATTGCGGTGGTAAAGGCGCTCTTTGTCGACCTACACCGCAGAACATTTAGCATACAATAAGTTGAACAAAGCAAACGTACACGTACGCGGAAGCTGTTGGGTTTCAGGAATCGGCTCAATAGGTCGAATCGAGTCAACCGGATCATGCGCAGAACTGATACTGGCATGTTCCTGTGAGCGGAAGTGATCTGTCGGTGGTTCGATTCTGAATTCGTCCGGGACCCAATCTTCACGATCATTACTTATAGCGACGTCTGGAGGGGTCCCAAAGCGAGTCCGCCGTATTCTAGTACTTGAAGGAGAAGAATTCCGTTCGTCGATATGCTGTTCGCTATTGGAAGACGGTGGCGACCTGTGTTCTAAGGAAACAAGAGAGGATACAAGGAATAGGGAAAGTGTTACATGCAGAACAGAGGGAACAGGAACAATGAGAAAAAAAAGAAATCCATGATGAGCGTCCTTGACTTGAGCAAAGAGAAGGAGGAGGAAAGGTGGAGCCGAAAGCAAGAAGATATTTGTAGCGCGACGTGACCAGAACATGAGACAAGAAGTCTGTCTTTTCTGACTTCATATAGCGCAGATTGTACCACAGCACAACGAGATGGATATGATTGGATGAGGCTGATGAACGTACTGTGAATGGGGTTATGGGTTAGTGCTTCATGCTCATCTTGCTTTTGATCTTCCCGAGCGTTCCGCCTGCTGAGAACGGATTTTCCATAGACCGGTTGTTCATGTTCAGAGCGAGTATCACGCATTCGAGCTTCATGGGGATATTCTTGCATTCGCTGACGTTGTGAATGTCGGAGCTGCAAATCTTCGAAATCCTTCGATGAGGAGGGAGACCAGCGGCGATCAGATTTGGTGGTTTGACTGGTGTCCCTGTCTCTATTAGCATGGTTATATTCCTTCGGAGAGATAAGTTGAGGAGGTCGGCCACGCCCGGAATCTCTTCCACGTTCCGCTGAAATCGAACGACGGCGATGATTAGTGTAAGGCGAACGGTCCCTGCTTGGACTACGACTACTCCTCGCAGCAGGACTTGGGGAAGGATAGCGTCTGATGCGCTCGTTAGCATCACCCGGCGAGACGTCACGACGATCGCCGGGGCGATAGTACCTGTCCTGGTGAGAAAGGCTGCCTTGTACACTATGCGCTGATTCACTAGGATGTCCACGAGGAGATTGAAGAAGAGACTGTTTGAGAAAAGACGTATGGTCAGACCCCGCTGTGAAAATGGAAGGACAAGGACAAAGGGAAGTATGAAGGGGGTCGAGACTGATGCTCTTGCATCGTGGTCGAGGCTGCCCTTTTGATGGTGCGGATGAGTGGGTGCGGAGGAAAGATGCTCACGGGGTGGGTCCAAGTCGATTCGTGAGTTTGATTGTTGTAGAAATAAATCTGTTTTCCGCCACTTCGAGGGTGGCGTATTTCCCAATGCGGCGGCAAAGAGTCAACCTCGTCTTTGTAAACTGGATTTGCGGCACTGGTTTTGGTGATACCTCCTCCACCTTTACCTTTGGCAGTCTCGCGCGTCACCATTGCGGTCGCTTCAGTTAAAGACGACTGAGAGGACGGCAGAAACGAGACAGCAGAAGTAACAGGTTTGGGTGGTAAGCCATGCATCATCATCTGTGCGGAAGTGAGAATTTTGGATTTTGAACGCTGTGAGCGATTCTGAGTTTTCGGAGAATCAACAGGAACTGAATTAATAGGCTTCGTTGTTCTCAACGAACTGGAAGAATCTTTGCGCTGCAAAGAAGTCGAAAGCTTGGGTGAAGCAGGTCTTGAGGTACCGTTCACGCCCTGTGCAGAAGGAGAAGCAATACGAGTAGCTGCAAAGGCTTCCTCGACAGGAGGCGCCGCATTTTCGTTCTCGTCCCCGGAATCAGACCCCAAGGAGACACCATCTGCGTCGTCGATAGGTCCCGTAGTAGCAGCAAGCTGATCTTCTCCATCATCCCAGTCCAGTACGTCGTCGTCCATGAATAACCTTTGGTATGGTGGTGAGCGTATAAGGGTAGGACGAGAAAACAAAGCCGTTCTGACGATGAGTACATAATCCTCATTCAAAGTCCGATTGGCGCCGCGCGCTTATAATATTAAAATTTTCACTTCAATTTTTCGAAAGACATCTACGAGCCAAAGTATACTGCTAGTACATGCTTTGCAACATTAAATCCAAGTAAGGAGATGATGTATGCCGTGAACAGTGGCAAGAAGGGCGAAAGAAGCAATTCGGAACGTATGAGGAATGGCAGCGCTTAGTATCTGTTTGAGCAAGGATTCATCAGTTAGAAGACAGTATCTCACCATTGAGACCGAGGTATACACCATACGTATACTGCGCGAACCTGTGCGTTGATGAACTGAAATGAACACAAAAAGACGTACACAGCACGTACCCAGCAAGATACAACGTATTTCCGAGGAAAAGACACACCCAATTGTCTTTGAGGACAACAGGAACGACGAAGAGTTGTGCAATATAGAGCGTAAGAAAAAATGGGAAGAAAGCGTTCGTATGAACATCGAAAGCGTAAGCCCATTCGACGGAAGAGTCCGCAGGTGAAGAATGTGAGGGCGGCGCCACGAGTAGACGATTCGAAACTAACCTTTATAGCAGGCATGAGCATCGATACATCTATGGTAAAAAAAGCAAGCAAGCACATACCACAGCACCGTCGCAACCACCAATCCGGTCAGAAGATAATCCCGCAAGATCATGATCAAAGCAAGCTGGAGAGCTTGCCGTGGCGGGTATGAGTATGCAATTGACCACAGGATGGCAGACACTATATTATCCTAATGTTGAGCAAAAGGACGGGGTTAGAACGAGCTACCAACCAAAAAGGCACGCTGCGATGAGCACAAGGATAGCAGGGTCATCCCGGGCCCAGGTATTTTTGGTTTCTGTAGAGTAGAGAACTTGAGAGATTTCAGAAAAAAGAAGATATAATACTGACGCTTGTGAAAGTAAACATTCCGATACCTTGAAGACGTTCAGTTCAAACAAAGCAACGCATTCGCCATAGCACTCACACTCACACTCTCCGTGGCGCTAGACACAGATATACTAGCTGCCAGATGGCTTGTTCAAAATCCTGCGAAGTATTTGAGAACATGTTCAGTGTAGCGAGCCAGAAGGTTAACCATTTGGTTGAAACGATGTAGCCGGCGGAAAATCAACGGAAGACGTTGTGACATGGGGGCAGGTGAGCGAACTGAGCTGCCTGAGTAGCTTGGAAGATCCATGCTGGCATCTATTTGAACCTTGGGACGAGAACGACGGAATGCCAGCTTGTGTGTTTCCCGTAAGTGTAAGAATCCAAGACCGGAGGAACAAAACGTGGATTTGGTGCACAGGTTGTGACATACTGTCAGGTGACTAATCAACTGAAGTCGAACATGTCACGGTCACGTATGATCGCGCATATCACTGTTACGGTTACACTTACACTGCACTTCCACCATGGCATCCACTCGAACTGAATTGTCTTCGGATGCTCCAATGGTATGCACCGAATATTACTGGTATACTTCTCTATGCTTTACATTTGCCCTCTAGAAACCCACTTTCACGATGGACCGTTTTTCTGGTTCTGGACGTACAGATTCAACTGTTGACGACTCGCCCTTTGGATCTACCCTCAATACGCCCTTAGATGAAAACATGCGGGAACCCTTTGAAGCCATTGGCGAAAGGCTGAAGGAGTTACAACTACATCGCGCCGTCAACAACACAAACGAAGACCAACATGTTCATATGAACAGTCTCGAACAAGTAGTCGCTTCAAAGGTCTGGCCATTCCCTTTACACCCGCGCTCACTAATCTGTCTCAACATTCCCTCATCAGCCAAGTGCAGCCGATATCAACGAGGACTTAGAAAGACATGACTCCTCTCTGATCTCTCAATCCAGTCAAGAACAAGTCCAAGATCAATTTAGTCAAAAGCTTCAATCTCATTCAGTCCAAGAACAAATCTCAACCCGTATATTAGTCTCCGCAGACGGAATTTCTCAAGCCGCAGCTGAAGAGAACTTTGACGGATTGTTGACCAACATATCTGACACCTCTGCTATATCAGACAAATTCCTCTCTTCGTTTCCTACAGTGCCTTTCTCCTCACCCGAAGTTCCGAACGATCAAGTGATGCCCGCCTCTCCGATTCCATTCTCAAACGAACTCTCTCGGTCTCTGTACAATATCCAAATATCTCAATCTATCGAATCTTCTCTCGCGCCTAGTACAAGTATCTTGAGCAGTATGAGCCCTACGGACAGTCCTGTGTTCTTTTCGCCTGAGCTGGATGCCGGCTTCAGTGCTCACTCGCGTGCTTCGGTGAGCCTATATTCAGACTTGTGTTTCAGATACCGGACCTGAGAGCCCTCACAGAGCCTTTACAACCTTCCTAATGCCCCTATAACCATATCTCCATCCATGGCTAGCGCAAAGACTGATTGTTCATCTTACAGTGATGTAGAGGTACGGGACTTTTGGTCCACGTTTTCTTCGAACCTAATTCCTTATAGGCGACAACAGATCTGGGAGCCCAGGCCTCCGCAATCTCTACTCAAGAGCAATCTAACAAATACAAGAATCTTGAAGATCATTTTGCTTTCAATCCAGAGCCCGACTACACTTTCTCTGTTCTCCGATCGTTGGAATTTACTCCTGCAAACCTTCCTGTGCTGTTCTTCAAAGTAGCTTGTTTTGTTCCTTGGTGTGCTCTCGTTGGCGGCACCATCCTGCTCTCTCCAACCAACATTGGAAAAGTCGCTTTCAGTCCTGGAGTCGGTGTTGGCAATTTACGCTTGGACTACGTATCACCCCCGCCGAAAAGTATACATCGATTCGCTCATTGGACCGAGTGTGCTATTCCTCAAATCATGACCTTCTTAGCTGCGTTCATAACCGGACTGTGGTTTCTTACTGGTACAGGAATGGGGATGGGTTTGGCGATAAGTGTCACGGCTGTTGTTCTTGCACAGATGGTTATCGCTTGGCAAGATTTCGACTTTAGATTGGGCGGATCCGGGGGCACTGCAAGTAGACCACTCGGAGAGGACGATAGGGAGTCAATATGGATGGTGATGAGGCTGTATGCGATGATGGAAGAAAACAAGACCTGGTTCACGGGAAGTCTAGAGAAGGGACTTTTCATTGTCGGCCAAGAGACCGAGACGGAATGATGTAGACAAGTTTAGTCATGTAACTTTTTTATCCTGGCGTTAGCCATTCTCGTTTTGTACAAGTTTTTACCGTACACCTTCAATCAATTGCCGCCCACCAATTATAATCTGGCTTCTCGTGTACATTCTCTTACTTCCCATAGCTTATATCGACTATATTTGCAATCATTCTCTAGAAGTTTTGACCATCCCAAATTCGCCTATTCAAGCCAAGGTGCTACTCCCATTTGCTCAATTTCGACTCCATTTCTCTCCCATCATGTCGAATTCAACTGGATTCCAGGTCAAGGCCAAGAATAGAGCACATTCAGCTCTCTGACAATGACGGTGCGACACTGAGCACAGTCCCTCCAGACGTCGAATCATCCAGTCAGTGCCTGTACGACTCAACGTTCACCCTAGACACTTATTTCAAAACATAGTCCTTCACAATAGACGCATTGCATCTTCGAGTACCACCGAAGGCTTTCAACAATTCGTTCTACGTCTTCAAGCCGAATCTGAAGAAAACTTTCTTGATGCAGTCAATGAGCCAGTCAATGCGCCAGTCCTCAGTCCTAGTGACACCAGCCATCCGGAGACTGTTTTTGTCACTCCCTTTGGCCGCTACAGTCACTCCTACTCTAGATCTGTTTCGAAAAATTAGAAACCGGAGTTGACGAAGTGAACAAGTTTCTAGAAGCTGATTTGACCGAGCTCAGAATCGTACCCCTTACGGAATGAACGCAGTGTGCTATGAACCTTGACCTTGACAAAGACGGTCGAAGGCAGCGAAAACCAGGTTCAAAATCTACTCGAAGAGCCAAGGCAGTGGATGATGCGAGAATTGAATATCCCGGCCCTCTGGCAACTCTTTTTCTACTACGGCAAAAAGGATGACAAAATGATAATCGAAGAAAGCGGCAAGTCCACATTCGTTTTGTCAATCCGGCACATCAAGCCAAATGGCGACGAGAGCATAGTTGAAACTCATGATCAAAATGATAAGCACCTACATACTACTATTGGATTTTCTGAGATTACTTACTAGTGCTCCTGGGCGCATCTTACTGCAGAGCTTAGACCAACATCCGGTGTCCTCGTTTTCTTCGTCAGTATATTATTTCCCACAGAACGTTGCAATTTAATACATCACACGATGGTACAAAATTTCCGAAGAATGATCGCTTCCGTCGGACATGTTGAGGGTTCTGTATTTGGGGTTGCGATAATTGCAAGGCTGTTTGCGAAGGCACGTAGAGACTGCGTAGAAGTTTAGTGCGTGATAATTTCGCGAGTGTTCCTTGAGAGAGCGTTTAAGATATGTCGATTGTCTCTCCGCCAACAGTCTTCCAAGACAGGCTCAAGATCAACAACTCAAGTTTAGATAATTATTGGAGGTGCAAATCCATATATTCGAAGGCGCGCGCGCACATCAGCGCACATCAGAGAATCCCACAACCCCCTTGGTTTCACCGGGCTCGTCTTCTCTCCGAATTCCGCCCGAAAGCATCTAGACTCATGGGGACAAAGCAGTTCAAGTAGATATTGAGAACAAACTAGGTCCATCTGGGATGCCCTGCCATCATACACAATTGCATTCCTCAACAAAGAACTGCAATGGACTGACCCCCACATGTCTACGAGACATGACAAAAATCAACTCAGTATGGTCCCCTTCAAGGTTTTGGCATGTGTCAGTCGACTAATTTAGCGAGAGTAGCGATAGTCTGGAAGTATAAAAGATGTACGGAACTGATTCATGAATGCAGAATACTGACCTCCTGTAATCCTCACAAAGTCAATACTCGATGGCTCTTATCTTGACTAGGATTCTTGGCCTCTCGGTCCTCGCATCTCATGCCTTTTGGTCAGTCGCTGCTCTGAATCCATCCTGCGCACCAGGTGGAAACTTTGACTTGTCACCCTGGGAACTGCAGCTTCCTATCGGCTCTTCTGGCTCTCCAGAGACAATATCGAGCGCATCTCTCCAAGGATGCTCCGGTTGGGAGAACTTTGACTACTTCTTCACTGAAAGTAGTGATGGTGCGCTTGTCATGAAGGTTGATGGGTCCCCCGCGTCCTCCGGCTGTGTAACTACCCCAAACTCCCTTCACTGCCGTACCGAATTCCGCGAAGTCGATCCATCGACCGGCTCACCAACAAGCTGGAGCCCCAACGCTGCTACAAACAGGTTGATCGTCGAGCTTGTTGTTACAGAAGCCGACAACAGCGAGCGTGGGACGGTCATCGGCCAAATCCACATTGACGACTCGATTTCGTCCAAGCCCGTGTGTGAGTTGTACTACAACTCTGACGGCGATATCTCAATCGGCGTGGAACAAACACGAAGCGGGGGAGATGAAGTCTTCACTTCCCTTGGGAATATTCCGATCGGGACCGTGTTCACTTATGAACTCGAGTATTATACAGGATTGTTGAAGGTCGCTATTAATGGGAACTTCCAGACTCTGGATACGTATGAGCTGGATGCGCCGAACAGTTATTTCAAAGTTGGGAATTATAATCAAGGCTCGAGTCAGTCTGATATCCATGTTTTTTCCATTTACCTGGAGCATTAGGTCTATTTCTAATTCCGTGCGCTTTCCCTTGGTAATCATAATGTTCATTAATCACCATATGCCAAATATTCCATTAGCAACCGTATATTTGAAAGTTCACCGCTGCCCTGGAAGATCTTATCTAATATCTTATCAGAGGCAAGAAAAAACCGTCGTCTTTCACCCCAGCAGTTTGAAAACAAACGATGTACTCGGATATCCAGGTATGACACAATATTTATCTAACCGGCCTCGCGTTGTAGTTTCATCTCAGTCCTCGCCTCCCTCCTCCTCAACTACGCCTTTCCTGCATTCACCAAATGGTCTATGGGGTGCTGATACCCCTTGTCTGCTTTCTTCCATCCCTATCGGTGGGCTTGGGCTTTCTCCGTACCAACTGAGCGTCAGTATATAGCTTGATAGCGGTGTCCTCGCCATCTTATTGCGTTTTTGATATCTGCCTCCTCTACATAACTGGTTCGATAGACTCAATGACTCTTATCATATCCAGTTGCTCACTAGGCGCTGTCAACCACTTGACACGAACTGTTTCTTCGGGAATGCATTGTCTAGGGACAATCTTCGCCTCCTCAAATTTCTCAATCTCACTGGAGACAAGACCGGTTCAAGAACAATTGGTGGAAGTTATCATGTTAGGAATCACACTAGTTAGGATGTTTTGCTCGCTGAGGCTACCGAAGAGCTTTAATAGCTCCCAGTAAGATTTTGCAGATCCATAGTAGGAATTCCTGTGTATTTCATAGAATAGGCGGGTATGTTAACTCTTTTACCTTCCTACAGAACGTTTTGTAGACGGCGAATCCGTCGAAATGCTTGCTCACGAGATCATTCTACATACCTCAGGCAGTAAGCCTCATACCAGCACCGTCACTCAAACTTCATGAAGATCACGAATTCAAAGCTTTGCATGCTTGAATGCTCGATTGCGCATGTAAAGCGATACAAGAAGCAAGTTCAACCTGCTGCAGGTGCAGGGGTAGTCATAGACGAGGTGAGTCTATTCGAGCTCAGAACGAATGTTGTTAGTAACAACTCCTCTGATTGGTCTCTTTTATCCCGGAATCATTGATAGGCATGATTAATACTTTCTTTTATCATGCACACGACCAGACTAGGCGCTCTCGGAATGAGCAGGATCACCAGAGTCAAACTTGTAACGCGTGGGCTTCATATCCAGGCTTGGTGGTTTGGGGTTTAGGGTCCGAGGCCAAATATTATGCTCGATAGATCCAAATTTGCGAACAAATCTTCGTGTGCTACCCGCTTGACTACTCCACCTCCCGTGCCTCGAGTTTGGATCCTTTCAGCGGCATGGAGAGACTGTGATCCCCGCATCGTCCGCCACTTTGGATTGGCATAGAAGCGCGAACGTGCAACAGACGTTGGACGGGCAACAAAAAAGAAGAGTTCTCTCCAACGAACGTTTTGTATGAGATCATTTTTCATCATTTAATATACAGTGTACTTGAAAAGTGTACTTTGTACTTCATTTGTGTACTTTTTCACACATTTTTACTTTCAATTTATACTTTTATGCCTAGTAACTGGGTGTACTTGATGCGTGTGTCAAAGACCAAGTGCACACCTGACTGCAGTTGGGTGTACTGCTGGCTTTGATTGGATGTACTGCTGGTTTTGATTGGATGTACTTCTGGCCCTGATTCTAACGGCCCCTATAATCCCTTATCTATATCTTATCTAGAATACATCAAGTCAGACCTTTATTCTCATGATGAACTATACAGTTCATCGCACCTATGAAATCAGACATTATATCATAATTTTACCTGTGAACATATCATAGCAAGTTCAATCCAAGAGACTCATTGTGTTCATATTGTGTGAATTTGAGTCTATCTAACAAGTGCTGACAAGTAGCGGAGGGAAAGAAGAGATAGGGTTAAGGTTATATCACATGAAAATACATACAGCGGTGCCAAATGCAAGAGGATTTCCATTTTGGGCGATGGGACGACATCACATGTCCAACACAATCTATGTGGACACAATGAATGGCTGATAAATGAATGGCAAGTTGATATAGAGTGGAGCGCTCAAGCACCCAGGTGTAAGGCCAGAGAAGTAGATACAAGATGTAATCCAAACTGAAAAGTACGTAGATGTCAGTTGATTTTCCGATGAAAAATGACGTTATAGTTTTGCTGCATCTTCTAACCATGGGTCATGTTTGGTCCTGTCTACACGCTGCTCTTTCTTCTCTTTTCCCCGACAAGGTGCCGAAAGAGTTTCGGCAAATGAAAGCCGAAAGTGAACAACCAAACTTGATGCCGCACGGCATTCGCATTATTGGTCGTACGACCATTCATGAACGAAAAGTTTAGTCTTTGTTGGCGGTACAGTGGTCGTAAAAACTTGTTGCTCAGTTCGCGTGCTCGAAGGATAACAGTGGCACTTTCTGGATAGTCCGGGAAAAGGTGTATTGGAATTCACTATCCTCTTATTGAGACGCAAGACTCGTTCGGCTATATTCCATTTCCATTCAGAGGTGGTTTTTTTTTTGTTCTCATCGATCCTCCAACAATGATGAAACAGCTGGCACATTACACTCGTCTGCTCAAGCATGCTGCTGGACTTTAACTCGACCCCGACATGCGACATGCCTCGATCGAATAACAACACACCTACTCGCTTGCATGTTCGCATACCGAACGTCATTGCAGCAGGCCTACGACTCTTTCCGAATCGATACAATTCATGGATATCATCTTATTATCTCGAGAAATGAGTATAAATTGATCCAGTCCTCACAATGAGCTGGCTGCAGGAAACTTTGCACTCCCGGTGGCTTGTCTGCTAATTAACTCTTAATTTACTAATCTGTCATCTTCCATGGCCTCCCTAGATCATTCTGAACGTCGAGAGCGTCCCCCCTACGTTCCTACGCCCGAATCGCAGTCATACGATGAAGGCACTTTCAAAGATCTAGAAAAGTCGTTACCCGTTGAAAAATGCACGGCTCTCCCGACGCTAGAAGGTTTAACCCCCGTTGACGATACTCCTGATGGAGGACTTCAAGCCTGGCTGGTTTTGTTCGGTGTAAGCTTTTCTACGCGCTGTCCATCTTGCGCAGTTTCATTCCATTTACCATCTTTCTCATTAGGCTATGTGCATTGCCTTCACGACGTGCGAATCACACTCCTCTGTCATCTCTCATTCGGTGCTGACCTTCATTCTTAGTTCAGGGTATATGAGCGCATGGGGGGTCAGTTGTTTTTACCATTATTGAACTCGAACGCTTATTGTACACGCGTTATCCTAGGTCTTTCAGGCATATTATGAGAACAGTATCCTACAAGATTCTACCCCGTCCACTATGTATGTGTCATCTTGCATACAAATTGCTTATCTCATGCCTTGAGCCAGTGCATGGATTGGATCTATTCAGGTTCCTTCTTTGATATTCAATTTATCCCTCATCAGCGTTGACGACCTTGTTTACAGCAATCCTTTCTCTACATTCCAACATTAATATTCAGCCGGCTTCTGGATATGGGATATTTCCGTACCATGTTAACGACTGCTAGTGTGGTTTTCGTCGTTGCGACCTTCCTGATTGCTCAATGTCATGTCTACTGGCAATTTCTGCTCTGTCAAGGACTTCTTACTGGGGTAATAGTTCCGACATAATACCTTCAGAGATCGCCTAACTTTTCACAGGTTGCTGCGGGCGTGTTCTCAGGACCCGTTATTGCTATCCTTTCGCAATGGTTCCGGAAGCGGAGAGGTCTTGCCCTCGGTTTGTATGCTGCTGGTGCATCCCTCGGCGGCACTGTTCTTCCCATCACCGCCAAAGCGCTTATCCCGACCATTGGGTAAGTACATATTTTTTGCTTCAGTCTGATTTAAACTCAACCATGGTCAACTAGATTTCCGTGGACAATACGAGTGATCGCCTTGATCATAATGTTCGGTCTTGCACTCGGTAATCTTGTTAGTGCCATACACTCCCACTGCGCGGAACACGCACGAACTCATACAACGAATCTTTAAACAGACGATTAAACAACGAAGGTCTTCTTCGCTAGTAAAAGGATCCCTTTTCGACTTCTCTCCCATGCGATCACATGCCTTTCTTGTATACTGCTTTGCCGCCTTTTTCGTTTACCTTGGCTATTATTCTTGTAAGGCAGACCTTGTTCAAAGTCGGTCATATCTGATACATGCAAACAGTCACCACATATGTTGCAGCCTTGGCAATCAACATTGGTGTTTCCACCAGCTTCTCCTTCTATCTGGTCTCCATCTGTAACGCCTGCAGTGGGGTGAGCAGAATCACGTCCGGTCTCACTGCCGATAGAACAGGTAAGTATCATTTTTGTGAATTTGCAGTGTTTTTATCCTATGGTAGGAGCAATGAACCTCATGATACCCTTCCTCGCACTATCTGTGGTGGTGTATATCGTCTGGCCTTTTGCTCGCGCTGAAGTGGCGCTTCTATTCGTTTCGATCTTGTATGGGTGGGTATCCTTCTTTTTCTCTGTTAGCTTCTCACATCATTAAGTATCCCATGTCTAGCGTTTCAATCGGACCATTTGCTTCTTTATTCTCAAGCCCTGTCCTGGACCTTGGAGAAAAGGATCAACTGGGACGAAGAATTGGTATCCTCATGTCCATGGTCGGTATTGCAATGCTCGTTGGAGCACCAATCACTGGCGCAGTAGACAAAAGTCATGGTCCAATTGCAATGGGGCTATATGCGGGTGCGTAGTCTCTTGACTGTCTCTATACTTAGAGAGACTTTGAACTTTCATTCCAGGAAGTATGATGCTCTTTGGCGCAATACTCATGACCATTGTTCGACACATGAAAGTTAAGAGCAAGCCGAGCTATTGGTGCAAGATATAGAGTGTAAAAGATATTTACTATTTAAAGACAGCCCGAAAATTCATGTAACGTTATACCCGAACGTACCTCTGGTAGGTGAATAGATCGATTTGAAACACGATGTGTTATTCCCTTTGATAAGGCGACTCTGGTCTATTCTTGAAGATTCAAGCTAGACCTGAGATGCTTCAAGAGGTTTCAAGAAAACAGTCAAGAGGTCAGCATAGAAATTGAATGATATAGATCATCATCCCACAAGATCTCAGCCTTCAATCAGATTTTCTGGCTTGTATGCTGATTGATCAACGCTCAAAGGTAAGGATGCGACAGATATCAGAGATTTCTGGACCTCCTTCTTGCGCGGGGCACATTTTTCTGTCCTAGATACGGATGTAATGACCTGACGGAGAATTTAACTTGACCCATACTTGAAACAGAGGCAGTCAAATCAAAGATGGGAGACCTCTTTCAAAAGCTTATATCAACAGACACAACCGGCGCAGTAGTATACTCAGGACTTACTATGACTCTGGCTCTTCGACCGTCTTCTGTATCCACGCTTAGTCTGAACACTACAAAGATACCATACGTTGTGACTGAAACGGAAAAATTTAATAAATCGCAAGATTCAAACCTCAGCATCAATGATTCGACTAATGACGACGATCTTCCAGACGGGGAATTTCGAGCTTGGGTTGTTCTGTTTGGGGTGCGTGTATCATGACGAAGCTTTGGGCCATACCCGCTGAGTGAAGACTGGCCCTTTAGACAATGTGTATTGCTTTCACGACGTGTGTACTCGTTTATTTTTTACTTCAAATCTTGATTGAATGGTGTTCTAACTTTCAGTTCGGGATATATGAGCACATGGGGGGTCTGCTGATCTCGTATTTTTGAGATTGACTCCGCAGTGTTGATTCGGAGTTTTCTCTAGGTGTTCCAAGCCCACTACGAGCAGAGTGTCTTGAAAGAGTTGTCGCCATCTACCATGTGTGATAAAACTTGTTATGTCTAATGATTTCAAGCATTGATTTCACGATAGTGCATGGATTGGATCTATTCAGGTATTTGAGCCCCTTTTTCTCCAACGATCGTTGCTTCTTAATGCGAAAATCCGATGATAGCAATCATGCTTATACATTCCAACGCTGATATTCGCTCAATTTTTGGACATAAAATATTTCCATACTATGCTGGCAACTGCTAGCTTAGTCTTCATTGTGGCCACTTTTTTGATTGCACAGTGTAATGCCTATTGGCAATTTCTCCTCCTCCAAGGGATATTAACCGGGACGGTAGGCTTCATTTCCAGATCATCATAGTCGCTCGTTAACAGCAGCCTTTACAGATCACTGCGGGAGTATTCACAGCACCCATCACCACAATTCTATCACAATGGTTCCTTCGACGCAGAGGGTTAGCACTTGGCCTGTATGCTGCCGGATCTTCCATGGGAGGTACTATTTTACCTATCATCGCTAGAGCATTGATTCCACTCATTGGGTAGGTCAAACAATCACTCACCAACTACAGTTCATGAAAACGCTCAATACTTATATTAGTTTTCCGTGGACCATACGAGTCGTCGCTTCAATCATCATGCTGGGAATGATATTGGGGAATCTGGTATTTACCCTTACTCGCCTTGTGCCCGAAAAACTGATTTTGGCGGACATACTCATACTAGACAATAGAGCAACGTACAGTTTCCGCAGCTAGCAAAGGGCATTCACTTGACTTATCACCCATGAAATCTGGAATTTTCATTCTGTATTGTTCGGCATCGTTTTTTATATATCTTGGATATTACACTTGTAAGTCATCTAACTAGATTACACTGTTCAGATTGAGTGGACTAAAATGATCTAAGAAGTCACAACATACTTAGCATCCTCCGCTATCTCTGTCGGCGTTTCGATCAGCTTCTCATTTTATTTGGTATCTGTCTGCAATGCCTGCAGTGGTATGAGTAGAATCATATCTGGTCTTGTCGCTGATAGATTTGGTGAGCTTCCTCCAATTCCAGACGCTTTTCCAACAGACGAAGAGCTTACACTGAAACTTAACTTGTAGGCGCGATAAATCTCATGATTCCCGCTATCTGTTTATCTACTACAACGTACTATGTCTGGCCTTTCGTCCACTCACAATTAGGGTTAATTTTTCTCTCTGTGTTGTACGGGTGAGTTCATAAGTTCTAGCATGTGAGTCATATGAAATATATTGATGAACAAGATCATAGCGTTTCTATTGGGCCATTTGCTTCCTTGGTTTCTAAGCCTGTGCTGGACTTTGGAGAAAAGGACCAGTTGGGACAGAGAGTTGGTATTCTCATGTCCATGGTTGGCATTGCAATGCTCACTGGAACACCAATATCCGGTGCTGTCAACACATATACAAGTCCAAGGACGTTGGGCATGGGATTATTTGCAGGTACAGTTGCCATCGAAGTCCCCTTTCCTTGTCCTAAATTTGTCAAACAGGAAGCACGATGCTTTTTGGAGCACTACTAATGGTGATTTTCCAACACATACTACGGAACCACTGTATATACCGAATCAATACCGAGAAACAGTAGGATATCCAATGCCCTTGTCACGTATTATTTGCAAGTGTTCATGTAAGATTTAATGTCTACAGTGAATGTATCAGTCGCTGTCACTCGGAAAACTTATGTAAATTGATGCAAATATTCTAAAGCAGAATGAGGCATGAGATATGACTTATGTTAAAGATATGATGAACTTGAGGAATAAAATTACCGTAAAGTTATAGGGAAGCATAACAGTAAGTAGCCAATCTTATATGCTGGCCATTTCATCGACATTCAGCGCAGGTTGACTACGCGACTGATGTGGTTTTACATGCAGTGCATAGGATCCAATAAGAATCTGCGAACATAAATATCAAATAGAGTAGTACCAAGTAGGTGTATATCCTCCGAACAGAAGTATTACTCTAATACCCGCCTCGATTCTGTTCTCTCCAGCATGTCCTTTGTTCGTTCCACGGGATCATCCCCGAATTCGTTCATGACAGAATTGATGACCTGACGTAGAGTAGAAACAGATGTTGTTCCGTGTCCACTCTCACCAACAGGGCTTGCAAAGATGTCTGTCCCTGTGGTGGGTGTACTAAAGAACTCGTCACGATCTGCAAACCGAACCGTGCTGGCCATGTCAATATTTTCTCTGTGTAGGTCCTCACCGCTACCATTGAAGCCTTCTTGAGCGGCACGGAGCCTTAGAAGGAAGCGGGCAATTAGGAGTCCAGATACTCTTACATGATGAAGTTCAACAATGACAGTATAGATTGAAAGTAAGACACTCACGGGACAGAGAATGCATTTATTTGGCCAATGAATGCCTGCATCGCGGTTTTAGCGATATCTGAATACTAAAAGGACAAGCAAGTGGTTGACATACCGCTGCTCCAGATGGATTAACAGGACGCTGTAATTCAGATTTTATGATGAACGATTGAGTATCGAACAAGAGAGAGTTGGAAGCAGCTTACAAAGCTAATGACTGATTGTGTGATTGTGATTGCTGAGATAGCTCTGAGATGATCATAGACCTGCTCGGTTTTTTCTAAAATACTGCACGGGATTTCGCTACTTACAAGAAATATATGATGCCTGCAAGCAATTCGGTGTAAGAGAGGCAACAAAGGCAAGAGGATCATATATTCGTACCTTGTTCGACCATCAGATAGTAAAGAGAGTCTTGCAATTTTGCGGTTCGAGGCATCTTTCTTATTGCCTGTATTCCTCGAGCAATGGTGATTGTCGCAGCAATAAAATCGTAGACAGGAATCATGATTGACAGTAAATTTCCCTCTGTGTGTGCTATGTGACCGCAGGTCGCAAACGGTGGGAGGCATTGAAAGCGTACCACTAACAGAAAGTTATTTTCTCATTAATGCAGTCCTAATAGCGACTTATGCAAGGCCTTACAGTTCATATTTTTGAGAATCCTCGTCATGAGCTTCGCCGTCACTGCAGGACAAGTTTAAATTTTGTATCTGTCAAAAGCCTTTCGAATTTCATCAGCACTAAACAGAGTATGCCTACTATATCGAGGGTCGGAATCAATAGACCAAGAGGCAACAGCACCGCAAGGACGAATTTGTTCTGGGCACACATAGCATAGGTTCGCATACCTAGGACGACTTATGAAGGAGCAACTGATGAAACCGCGCCCATTTTTCGATTGGAGAGAAGGCTTACTGATGATTGAAGCTCTTCCCATGACGCTCAATGCTGCAATGATCCTATACCAGGTATCGCAGCGGTCAATACCACCAAGTGTACCAGTGTTGGCTAGAAGATACAGCAGATTTCCCGGTAACGCATAACGACAACAGATATAGAGCAGCGTTGAGATCTGGGTGAGGGAACGAAGGCGCCAGATATAGCGGATCTATACCACAGATACGACAAGCGATTAGTCTAGCCACGGACTAGAGTAACCTATTCACCTCGTCTGCAAAGGTGAGGATATAGTCGTAATACAGTACAGCTGTGACCAGTTCAAAAAACTTGTCGAAGATTGACGAAGGAGCTTACCGAGGCTAGAATACTGCATTCTAAATTTTATGAAGCTGTAAATTCTTACTATCAGTCAATTGGAAGGCACAGAGAGCAAACGACCAGGCTGACTGCTCAAAGGCAGCTGTAGCTGCTGCGTTGGATGTAGTGTCGGTCATGAAGGTACAGCGGGAATATAGCAAGAGACAAGAGCGGTTTTCTTAATATACGTGGCAGTAAAATGATCAGGAACAGATAGAGGAAGTGATCACAGTAGATGGAAGCCTCAGAGATGGGAGTTAGAACGAATGGCAAGCATTACGAAAAGGAACAAATCAAACTTTGTCTGCTATGGATTTGGATATACTCCAACCAGATCTCAGATTGGCTTGGAGTTTTTGGGACTCAAATCAGCGACTGAGGCTCACGCATACCTCCAAATTGATCAGTATCTTTCGATGGTACAACCTGACTCCTCGGGTAAGGCTTACCTCGTAGATTGAGTGCGCATCAACTTTACGCGTCTGCTGTGACAGTAGCTACACCATTGCAAAGGGATATCATAGCAGAAGGCCCGCTACCCTGCTGCCATTTGCGCTGACAGCCTCAGTAGCAAGCAGTCTTCGAGGAACGTGCGTCTGCTGAGATTAGGTATCAGGTGATGACTCGTAGAGGGCTTAGAAAGGATGATGCTCACCCCATTCAATGTTCAGCGAACAACACACAATCACCACTTCCTAGATCATGATGAACGCTATAAGTTCGGAAGAAAAAACAACTGACGATAAATGATGGATGGGTCAGTGCAACTCAGATAGCCTTCACCACGTAAAGAATGCAACGGAACCAAGGCGAAAAAGATAATGGGATTCAACAATCAAGGACATTACTCAGGCTATCTGTAGCACATAGCCCTAATGTAGAAGTCGAGGTTCTGAGACGACTCTAAATTCATACTTACTTTTTTGAAGACTGAATGGAGTGGAGGCAAACAAACTGCGAAGGCATCTTACGAAAATTCTGAGGCTATGGCTGAGTGTCGAACTGTCAGAAGTCTGTCCATCGACATCACAGACAGGCTCTGGTTCATCTTCATCTTTGTGCTAGTCCGAGACTGAAACGACGTTATACCCCGAGTCGAACTTCAGTCGCTCATTTAGGAAGAGATGAGAGATTGATTGATACGCAGGCTTCAGAACAAAGTGTCTATAGTACTACTCACTGAAATATGAGGTTTGAGGCTTTCGACCTTCGAGATTGTATTAGGGATTGGCAAGAGTGTGCAATCATGACACTATACAATATTGCAAGGGCATCTTACAGCATATGGTGCATGTACTGTCTTCAATGTAGGCTTGTCAATATTGGCGACCGATGCGGCCTTGTCGTACGAGGGACTCACGCACCGAATCATTATCTCCCATTTGCTCGTCTTTGTGGGACTCCTGGTCAATTTGAAGAGCCTTCAGAGTCAACACGGCCTTCGTTTTTGGCTATCTCTGAGTCTGAGGAATTTGAGTTGTACTGGTCACTGCGACGCTTTGGTTCGAAATAAAATTCACTGAACAATGAATGTCTTCTAAGCGTTCCATCCTTGAACAATCTCTGCAACGCTTTTTCTGTTAAGGTGGTAGATAAAGAAGCAAGGTCAAGGCCGGCGCCGTCGAGCTCCCGGCAAGCACAGCCTGGGATTATATTATTGAATCAACTTTGTATCGCGATTCAACCTTTTCTCTTTCACAATCACGACCACCAGACCACAACGGCGGCGCACGACTGTATACGATGAGCACACATCTTGCAAGGGCCATAGAACAAATTTCTGTCAAGCCACCGCTTCCCGATATCGACTTCACCCAGCATACTCTTGAAGATGGTACCACCGTTAGCACTCAGGAGCGGGTCATTAAAGATGTTCGTACAACAGCCCAGACTCTATCAATCTAGCATTTCTTTGACTGTTTGCGCACTTTCTTCTTTATGTTCGAATGGATACAAAGGTCCAAGCACCAGCAATGCAAATACCAACAGCCGAACAATTTTTTGCTAATCACGGTCAGGACCGGTCAAAACCTGATGTTGGATTCCTTAAGAATCATTTCTATCGAGAGGGAAGGCTGAGTGAGGAGCAAGCTCTGTGGATTCTGGAAAAGGGCACGGAAATCTTAAGCAAAGAGCCGAACGTCCTGAATGTCGATGCGCCTATCACTGGTTCGTTCTTGCAGAATTCTCCACTTCGAAGGGCTTTAGTTGATTCCTTGTGCAGTCTGTGGGGATATCCATGGCCAATATGTGTGTAACGATCGCTCTTAGATCGTCGCATGAAGGCTGACTTCAGTTTTAGTATGACCTTATGAAGTTGTTCGAGGTAGGAGGAAGCCCTGCCGACACACGTTATCTTTTCCTAGGAGATTATGTGGATCGGGGTTATTTCAGTATTGAGGTGCGTTCTCAATCAATCGCCGCTCATCATGACACTGAATATGGTTTTCTAGTGTGTACTCTATCTGTGGTCTCTCAAAATATGGTATCCCGACACCCTCTTCCTGCTTCGAGGAAACCACGAATGTCGGCATTTGACAGATTATTTTACCTTCAAACTTGAATGCAAGTTTTTCGCTGATCATTCAAGCGTGTATTAAACTCTGGCTCGTAGGCAAACACAAGTACTCTGAACGCATCTATGATGCTTGCATGGAGTCATTCTGCGCCCTTCCGCTGGCTGCAGTAATGAACAAACAGTTCCTCTGTATCCACGGCGGTCTCTCACCCGAGCTCAACACCCTCGATGACATACGTGCCCTGGATCGCTTCCGTGAGCCACCGACGCATGGTTTGATGTGTGATATCCTTTGGGCCGATCCAGTAGAGGATTTTGGCACCGAAAAAGTCACCGACAGTTTTATCCACAACCATGTCCGTGGTTGCTCCTACTTCTTCACGTAATGCAATTTTCGATGCTGTTCGCCACCGACACTGACAGATCTTCAGGTATCAAGCTGCTTGTCAATTTTTGGAAAGGAATAACTTACTTTCCATCATCCGAGCCCATGAAGCGCAAGATGCTGGGTATCGGATGTATCGCAAAACCAAGTCTACCGGATTCCCTTCTGTCATGACAATATTCTCCGCACCCAATTATCTTGATGTTTACAATAACAAGGCTGCTGTCCTCAAATATGAGAGCAACGTCATGAACATCCGACAGTTCAACTGCACGCCTCATCCGTACTGGCTTCCCAACTTTATGGATGTTTTTACGTGGAGTTTACCTTTCGTTGGAGAAAAGAGTACAGGCCTTTCTTTTTTTTCAGATGATAAATGACTCACGGTCTATCAACTTAGTTACGGATATGCTGGTCGCTGTTCTCAATACCTGCACAAAAGAAGAGCTTGAAGAAAGCGATGAAGAGGATGAACCAGTGTCAGCGGTCGCTGCAACTGCACCAGAAGACTCGGATCAGCGCAGAAAGGTTATCAAAAACAAGATCATGGCAGTCGGACGAGTCGCAAGGGTGTTTGCATTACTTCGGTGCGTGGTGGCTTGCCGTCTAATCTTGAATTAACGTCTTATTTATTCATATAGAGAGGATGCTGAAAAGGTTTCTGAACTCAAGAACATTTCTGGTTCAAGCAAGCTACCTTATGGTACTCTGGCTTCAGGAACTGAAGGGATCAAGAACGCTATCAAGGGCTTCGAGGACGCGTGCGTGTTCTTTTTCGATGCTGATAAACACTCAATGAACACTTTTTCTCTTATTCTACAGCCGAAAATCCGATATCGAGAACGAGAGACTTCCTCCGGACCTATACGACGCGGAATCTGAAGAAGGCAAAGCCATCATTGCCTCCGGTTCATTACCTTCCACTCCTGCTGAAGGGCAAGAAGTTTCTACTCCAGTTACTGCTAACGGTGTAGCCGCTGGCCTCGCAGCCGCCATATCAAGTGGTGCAGTACCTTCTTCCCCTTCGCCAGCCAGCCCGTTATCTGCATCACCAGCCAGTCCAACGTCGCCTGTTTCTCCCGGAGGCGCATTTAGGAGAGGCCATGGCCGCCAAGCTAGTCTTGGTACGACAATGACGAGTCCTAGTACGAGGAGAAGGAGCTTGGAGAGCACGATGAGTCTGATACAGGGTGTTTTGGACGGTAAGGACAACTCCATTCCGGAAAAAGATGAAATGGTAGAAGGGTTAGCGGCTCAGCTGGCTGGGTCGTCTGTCAATAATAGTGCTACAGCAGCAGCGTCGAAGACATAGGACCATACGTGAAGGTGGGTAGCCTAGTCAATAATCCATACAATTTTTTCTGTAACTACTTCCCGGTATTCAGACTGTAACTACTTCGCCTGCGCATTCTGTTCATAATTGTTTTCCATCTGAATTTTATACTCATATTCAGGGATTTACGTTTATGAATAAAGAGCTCCAAAATAACTATCTAACATTAAACCAACACTTATTGTAGCAGTGCGAAGATTGCCAATTTTACATGGGAGACTAATGAGATGATACACCAACAATACCTATCCAAGATTTGAGTAAGCATGTAGAACGAAAGAGGGATGAACGAAAGAATCAGACAGAATGAATGTCTCCGTCATTAATGGTCGGACATATGCTTGTATTTTTTGGAAACATCACAGGCAAAAACTAAAATGGCACTCACTCCCTTATCCAAACAAAAAAACATCACCGCACCATCACCCAGACAACTGTTACGACTGTGTAGCCTACAAACGAGTCCCAGACGCGTAAAGTTTCAGCGGGTCACGTATTTCATCTTTAAAGTTATCGCCCGCCAGCGAATCTCGCCATAAGCCAGGATGAGAGGAAAACAACCTAAGGGAATTGTCAGCGAGGAACAAAATTTTAGTCGCAAACAAAGAAAGGTTCAGCTGGTGATGCATGTTGCGAGTGTGGATCATCGATGAACGTCACCAACTCGAAATGGAGAAGTATCATCATCAAAGAGTTGACCAACAATGCATACCTTTGAAGTTCGTCGTTCAGAACATATGTTCCCGCCAGAAAGAGCTTGAATGAGTGATCACAGCGAACGTGAAAATTTAAACTATACAGCCAGTTTCCCACGCCAGGATTTGTATATAAAAAAGAGAACGCCGAATATCCAACTCTTGTCGTCGTCTCAAATCTGCTGGTCGTTGGGTAAGTGTTGTTCTAGGTCTTTTTTTATGATGAACACCTTTCAGTTCTGCTTCCGAAAGAGAAAACTCTTGTGGACAACTTTATACCAAAAAACTCTTCCTGACTGTTACTATATTCACCCGGATGCCTGATCTCTTTTGCTAACCCAGTTTTTCCAGGTATTCCACCGCATCTGTTTCGTACTCCTATAGGTGTGGTTTGGACCAGGACTCGGTATGAGTGAGTGGTGGTTCATAGTTGTTGATGGGATGAAAACCAAGTTCATCCATTCTTTGAGCTCTTGTGCGCGACCAGGTCTTATGGATCACTCTTCGTCGTAAGAGGTGTGCACTTTACACTGTTCTAGTGTAGCTGTGTCGATTCCGGGGCCTGTGTTTCGCCAAGGGGCAAGAAAATCACGGCTTCTCTGATTCTTTTTCGCCTTGTCCCTCCTTCACACATAATGCTTACTTCTTCATTCTTAGTTATCACATTCAATAATGCTATTCGCTTTCGAAATTCTGTATTACCACTCATGTATAGCGTCAAACAATCTGCCAAATAGTGAACGTCTATGAATGCTTGCCTAAGGCTTTCTGTGCCATTAATGACTTTACCGTCTCAATCCGGTTTCTCGTGATAACAGTGTCCGAGATTGTTGCCTCATGACTTGTTGGTGAGATATCGTTGAAAAATTCTGTGACACATGTTGGTGGCAAATGTCTCCTATGTTGGCGGAACGAGTGCTTACTTCCTTGCGCTTCTACGCAGCTTGTGTTCGACTTTCGAGACTTCTTGAAGCCAACGGGTCCTCGAATTTGAGAAGGTCGACTATCGATTGCGATGTTTAGTCAGATGGGTACGCTTCCTTAGTATTAAGACTGGTTCTCAGAACCCGATTAATTGTCCCTAATTCAGTTCAAAATCATTGACTACCGTGATATCAGACCTAGGATTCCAGCGTGACCGTGCCTCCCCGTCTTTCTGGTCTCGCACCTGGCAAAATTCTCAAAACCCGCTAAACTCCACCTTGGACTTCTTTGTCCTTTCCCATACCATTTGGCTACCGCATCATGGGTTCAATTTCAATACTCAAAACACTCCTATGGGAATACACGCCTACGATTACTATAAAAAAGACAAAGTTTTGAGGCTATCATCCAAAGCCCCCCATCTGTACTGTATTCACATTTCACCTTGAAACTGATCATGTCCACAAGCTTCAAGGATGATGTGTTGGAAGATGATAAAAATGACAACATTGAATACATAGAAAATGGTAGAGCGTCCATTTTTCTGTGCAAGACTTTCATGTGTACATTGAGCTGTCATAGCAGAACTCAAGCCAGTAGCGACACTGAGATTAGACAAGCACGGCGTTCCATTAAGCCCCCAGCCCTCAGATGACCCGGAAGACCCTTGTACGCTTCCGTTTGACATTCTCTGGACATTCTCATGTATCAAAATACAGTGAACTGGCCTGGATTGTACCGCGTATGAGCTAATGTCCTTTTGACTTCTCGACTTGTTTTTCAACGTTTATATTCTAGGCTTTCATACTCCTTCAAGTTAGTGTTCTTTCCGCACTGGGAACATACAATACCGCCATAATCAACCCTGCTTATAACCAACTGTCTGCGGAATTTGATGTATCTATTGTCACTGCGTCATACCAAACGCGAGTGCAGCTGTCTCGAGGTCCCAAACCAATTGTTGACTTTATTTGATAGGACTGTAACTATTGCAGTCAATGGCCTTGGTCCATTCCTTTTTATTCCGTTTGCACATGTTTATGGACGTCGTCCTGTTTACCTTGTAACAACTCTTATTGGAGTTCTATCTGCTCTAGGATGTGCCTATGCACATAATTTTGGTCAACTCGTCGGATTGAGGATTCTAAATGGTATTTTTCCTGTCGGGTACGTATAATCAACTTGTATTGACTATTGTACTAACTGTGATTGTGTTTGCAGGGCCGCGTTGGGAGTAGCAACGGTACCCGAATATTCACTTTGGATATAGACCAGATATTGAAAGAACTGTAGGCAAATGATCTATTTTGTCTACATGAACGTGGGAGGGCATTGGGAATATACACCGTCTTATCAAGTAAGGTCCTTCTCGAAAGTGATGCCTTTCTTGCTGAAAGTCTCCAACTTTCTCAGCTACTGGAGGGCATTTTGCCCCGATACCAGGGGGCTTGATAGGCCAATACCTAGGATGGCAATGGATTTTCAAGTTTGCAGCCATCACGAACAGTTTTTGCTTACTCTTCACGTTCTTCTTTCTCCCTGAAACACTTTACATCCGCGACCGGACTCAAGACATAGTCGAGGACTCGAACTCAAACTCGAAGAGTTCTGTACGCCGATATTTGAGGAGAATGAATCTTGGAAAACGATATCCCGGTCGTGAACTACGCATTTCGGATTTCTTTTGGCCATACATCAAGATGATTCGATATGTGCGTTATTTCATTTTTCTTGTAGTTCCTACTCTCATGAACTAGCCGCTTAAGCCCTCCGTTGTATTTCCTGCGATCTACTATGCAACACAGGTGAGCTCGTATGACAGTTCCTTTCGTTTTAATAATAACTATCATGGCTCTAAGTATGCCTTGGGAAGTACTTTACCGGCAGTTACGGTATCTCACATTTTCGCTCAAGAATTTAGTCGGCCTTCATCCTTTTCATTATTTAACTATCTGTATTGATTGGGTTCCTCTTATCATAGATTGGGACACACTTCAAATTGGACTGGCCTACGGTACCGCACTGTTGATAGGAGCATTCCTTGGAGAGACAGCTGGTGGCTGGGTGGTCGACTCTATCATGGTAAGTATACGAATGCTGGCAAAGATCTCGCTGAAACCACAGACGCAGAACCGAGCTCGTGTAAAGGCTCTGAAAGGATCGTCCGCGCCGAGTGAGATTCGACTGAAAGCTATATGGACGGGAGAAATCATTGTACCTGTTTGTCATTCTGCTGCCATGCCTCTTGCTTGTTCACACGCAACTTTCTAATCCAGATAGGACTCTTGTGGTATGGATTTTCCATCCAGTTCAGAGCACCTTGGATTGTGCCTATACTTGGAATGGGCGTTGGGTGCTTCGGCGTTCAATGTATCACCACTGTGATGTGAATCTGGCCCAAAGAAATATCGTGTTTATTTTCACTGACCAGTGTGTGCTCTCAGGTATACATACAGTACCGATTGCCATTTGACCAAATCCGCTGAGGTGGCTCAGGTGTTTAATTTTGTAAGGTTTGTTATTTGATTTTACTCTTGAGTCTTGGCTGGTTCGGTCCTAAGTAGGTTGATAGGCAAGAAATTGGCATGACCTTTGCTTTCTACGCTATCGTTCTGGGAGAAGCCATGGGAGGTATGTTCATGGGTATATACAGTTGAGCATGTGCAAAGGATCTCATACCAATTTCTTGTCAATGACTAGGGTACCACCTACTGTTCGTATTTTTTGCTTGCGTGGGGAGTATTTTGGCGTTCATTCCAATCTTGGTACTTATGTGGAAGGGAGAGGCTATTAGAGCCGCTGAACGACGCATATTCGCTGATTGAGCAGTCAACTCGAGTTAATATTTACCGTCACACAATAATACAACATTTTCCGCTGTTGCCAACCCGTGTGAAAATCAAACTGATCGCGTTTACGCAGAATCCATTTGATTTGAGGAAAAGTCGGGGAGAGGAGCAGGTGTCGCGGCGATGGTGGAGGTAGAGGGTTCCGCAAAGGTTGAGGCTGCCACCGTTCGGTCTATAGTGGGTCTGGGAAGACGAATGGATTTCCTTTGACAAACTGCCACTATGTGTCCAGTGAGCCCGCAGTGGTTGCAAATGTCCCATTTGTGGTGTCCATCAGCTTTTCGGTGACTCTTAGATCCACATCTATAACACTTTTATCAAAAAAAAAATGTTCGACGATACTCATGTTCAGTCAAATGATATGAACACTGTGTATTCAGGAGAAGTATGATATGGCAGTAAGTCTCGATGTAAAGGAAAGAAGGGAAAAAGGAAGTGAGTAAGGTAAGTGTAGTGTCCGAATATATAGGTAGTCCAGCGAAGCCGGGAGGTTGGTAAGCCAAAGTCGGGCCTAAGCGCGGGGGCGCTTACACCCTCCCCCATTCCAAAAAAGCGAATGGTTCCAGCATGAGCAAGACAGCAAGGATAGACAAACGTTAGTAGTTAGGGACATCCGATATGTTAAGAGTTAAGAGGGAATATGTAACTCGTTTGGGCCACCTCCACCCGACGAGGCCCAGTCATCTAAAGTGGCACAGTCCCGCAATGACGAGTAAGATAACCATCAGTCCTCGCTGGGGGGCTGTCCGGACCAACAAACGAGGAATTGCCATCCTCTGCCACGCTTACGGGAGTCTAAGATTTGTTCGATAGTGAATTCTTCATGTCCCTCTACAACCACAGGTGCAGGCCAAGCGTGTTTGCAGCCGGGAAACAAGGATTCATCATTTGGGGTCCATTGTTTGAGTTGGTCAACGTAAAAAGAAGGGAAAAGGTTTGGTTGGGAAGGGATGTCGAGTGCGTAATGCAAAGTTTTGGGGTAAGCCTTGATGACCTCATAGCGACCATCAAACTGGGGGAAGAATTTGGCCACATGTTTTTCACCTGCCTTTTTATACGCCTGTCGATGATGTAGTGTCGAAAGCAAGACGAGGTCACCAACTTCAAAAATCTCGCAGGGACCACACGACTTATCGGCGTGGTAGCACTGCAGAACTTTTGCGCAGTATAGACTATCGCGAGCCTCTCACTCAAGTAGGGCAAGGCGGTCAAGGAAGGCAACTGCTGCTTTCGAGTCAGTATCGGAACCATTCCTACGACCATCAATGGTGGGAATCAGGGGCAGGATCACACGAGGAGAGCGACCGTAGCGTAGCTGAAACATTGAGAGGCCTGTAGAGGAGTTAATAGAATTCATGATATCAAAACGTATCTTTGGGAGGGCAGACACCCACCCTTTCTGATTACGCTCCACATGGAAGCGGATAGCCTGGTTGATCGTTTTGTTAGAACGTTCGCTCGCGCCGTCAGTCTCGGGGTGGAAGGCTGAGGACATCTTCAATTTTACCCCAGTCAGGAGGTTCAAGCATTTCCAAAAGTTCGAGACAAAGAGTTTGTCCTGGTCCGAAACTATGTCAAGGGGTAGGCCATTATCGCAGTACCAAGTGTCAAAGAATAATTTCGTGAAGCAGGGCGCAGAGATGTCAAGTTTGGTAGGCACAACTTTTAAGTCGGAGTTGAGACGGTCCGTCATTGTGACAATGCAGTCGAATCCGTTGTCTAAAGGAAGTGGACCAATGAAATCAATAGCCACACTGTCACATCAAGCGTCTGGGACAGGTAGAGGGTGCAAGGGTCCCTTAGGGTTCTTCGAAGTCCGCCCTTTGTTACGTTGGCATGCCTCGCAACCCGGAATATAATGTTTGAGAAGATCTCGTTTCATGTTCGGCCAGTAGAAAGAGTCAGCTAGCAACGCGTATGATTTATTGCCGCCAAAATGGCCACAGGTGTCATGCGCCAAGCAGTAGAGATTTTTGTGTAAGTCACCAAAGGCAGGGATATACATCCGACCATCCACATACCAAAGTCGGTCCTGGATAATCACATTAGGCACTAAGGATCCACCGCTCTGTAACTTTGCGACAAAGGCATCTGTTTCATAACCAAGGATGACATTTGAGAGGAAAGCTTTATCCGCCTGGATGGACAGCACAGAAGCGCAAGTGAATGGATTACCCTTCCAACTAGCCACTGAATCGGAATCAATGGGGTCGGAGGGCGCGAAATGATCGGAAGGGAGAGCACCAAGGCGAATTCTGCTTAAGGCATCCGCCGCAGGGTTATCTTCACCATGGATATACGCAATGTTTAGGTCAAACTGGGACAGTTCTTCTTGCCAATGAAGCTGATGACGACTGAGATCTTTTTGAGTCTCGAAGTTTTCAAGGGTCCGATGGTCTGTGAGTACGAAGATTTTCATACCCAGGCAATCAGCACGCCATTTGCGAAGGCAGCCCACAATGGCAAAAAGCTCCTTCTCATGAACGGGGTAGTTGAGTTCCGCATTCGAGAACTGTCGTGACAACTAAGTACTTACATCATTTTCTTTCTTTCATTTTCACATGCTCTAGTAACCACATGACCGCGTTCATTACTCATCGTTCATCTGACCACTCATTCTCGCGCTGTCATTAGTTTATTGTTCTTTCCTTATTCCCCATTCGCTCTTCACTATCTCACTCTCGTACTCTTGTTCTTTGTTCCTTGTTCTTTTACCCTTATCCCTTACCCTGGTTCTTATTGTTTCAGACTCGTATATATAGTACAGTAGACAGCTACCAGTTCCCTATCTCGACCTCTTGGTCTTTGGGAACTAGGTTCGTGTTTGTATCTTCGTTTACACTCAATATTGACTTGGTCTTTGGGAACTAGTTTGCCTTATCTGACCCTTGTGATTGGCCCTTCGTGCTATCACAGTCGCTGAGATCATTTATCCTTTTAGACCTCTGTGTGTTGAGCGTTACTCACACTCAGGTTTGTGCTTGTGCCATGCTTCTGATCGCTTCCCATCGTTGCTTCCGCCTACGTCGCGACATTAGGTCGAGATATTTTACTCGTACCATCAGCTCTATCACTGATCTTACGAGGAGTGGAAATTGGAGTCCACCGATTCTCCACCTGTTATCACCACCACGCCTACTTTCGGAGTTAACACTGACTGTTCCGAAAACTACCACGCATTTGACACTGTAGAACACTTTGACGTTCACTGGGCAACTGAAGACGAAGATAACTTACACTGGGAACCTTGTGACGAAAATCCTTGCCCCAATCGATACTTGCTTACAGTCAAACACGACTACGATCCAACTGGTCGACACATCCACATCTCGCGACCCGCCTCTCCAGTAGTACCTGAACCTACTGCAGCCTTCACTAGAGTAGGACGATCTTCGAATCCTAGCTCCCGTGCTTCTCCCGCATTAGTAACCACTACTATCGCGGCACTTTCATCTGAATCAGAATCAGAACCAGAACTCGAATCAGAACCTGAACCTGAACCCGAAACTACACTTAATCCCACTTCCAAAATGTCACAAAACTTCTCCCTCCAAGATCTTGGAAATCTGATTGGACAGCTTGCTCGTCAGCAGTCAGAGCTCCAGGCAGTAGTATCGACTATGACAAGAAACATCAGCACAAACAAAGGGGTCAGCAAACCCCAGCCCTATGATGGGAAGAGAAGTGATGACGCTCGTCGCTTCATAGTGGCATTCGAGCTATGGGCCAATGGGGTACAAACACTGCGCACAAATGAAGGGGAACGCATCAAATCCGCGATTTCGTTCCTTGAAGGCGATGCGGCAATCTGGGCTACCCCAGTTTCTGAAAACATCAGCCAGGTAGCCAGTGGTGCCGTCGACACTCTTGTCTACCCTACCTGGCAGGTGTTCAAGGATGCCTTCAAAGCCCATTTCGAGACAGTAAACCCGGTGGTAGATGCCAAGGACGCCTTAAAAACCCTGTTTCAAGGGAAGACTACCGTGGCCGCTTATGCTGCTTCCTTTAAACAGTACTCTAGTCGTACGGGATATTCTGATCCAGATCTCCGAGATCGATTCTATCAACACCTGGCGGCACGCATCAAAGATGGCCTTGTCAACTCGGCAGCGGATACAGACACACTGGATAAACTGATCAAAGAGTCCATCCGAATTGATAACAGACAAATCGAGCGTGCTCGAGAGAAGGGGCAAAACTTGGTAAACTACTCCTCCGCCCACAATACAGGTTCCTTCCACCCTACTCCCTTCACTCCGGCCCGGGACCCGTTTGCCATGGACGTGGATGCCACTAGCACAGGATGATCGGCAGAGGACTATCGGCGGTTCATGACAGGGAAATGCTATGGATGTGGATCCAAGAACCATCGAAAAGCGGATGGACACCATGAACGGGACATCTGCAGCCACTGTGGACTTACGGGACACATAGCCACAGTTTGTCGAAGGAAGTTCATGGGTCTCCCTAGGCCGAACACAGTTCGTACTGCCGCCGCCACTTCTATCATTGCCGAACCCGCCACCTCTATTGCTGCTACACCCACCCCGCTCCCCGACTTTTCCTCGATTCTACAGCAGTTAACGGACAACCAGAAAGCGTTGGTGGACCAAATCTCAGAGCTCCGGCAGAATTTTTAAAGTGGGAACCTGACTCGGCTGCTGCCGGGTTCCCCAAACTGTACTCTATTTACGATTCTATCTCCTCATGTATCCTCGGTTCCACTCAATTCAGCGATGTTTCCCATTTTCGCGTACCGATTAAGCTACAAGGAAGATTCAAGAGTACCAGTAATGCAGCAATGATAGATTCTGGGGCCACAGGTCTATTCCTACACCAACGCTTTGTAGATAAGCACCACATCCACACACGTCCCCTCTCTCATCCCATCACTCTCTACAATATTGATGGAACGCTCAACAATGCGGGCAAAATTACCCATTCTGCACGGCTCCTTTCAACCGTGGACCAGAACCCACCTCAACCTCTCGAATACCTGGTCACTAACCTGGGCTCCGAAGATATTATCCTCGGACTTCCCTGGCTTCGGAAGGTCAACCCTGATATAGACTGGAGGAAAGGACGGCTGACGCAACTAACCACCAAACCGCCGACCATGACTATCGAGGAGATCCCCGAATTAAAGGAAGGTAATATTGGAGGAACAACAGAGGGACTTCTGGAGATCAACCCGCAACACGTTCCCCTGCCACCATCACCTACAGATGAGCTTGAGGAACCAGTGGAAACTCTTGAATACGAGGAAGGCACACCCGTGTACCGACTGGTTGGTAATCGGAAGAGGAGGAGAGCATTGTTACGTGCAGGTATTATTGGTCACACATCGGAAGAACTGTGGTGCGCAGCTGGATATACTTACTCCCAACAACTGGCCGAAGCAGCAAATAAGGATAAACCACAAAAGACTTTCGAGGAAATGGTACCCTCTGTCTATCAGAAACATGCTAAAGTCTTTTCAGAAAAGGAATCCGAACGCTTACCAGAACACAAGCCATGGGACCATGCTATTGATCTGAAACCTGATGCACCAGAAACCTTGCGCACCAAGATTTATCCGATGTCGCCCAATGAACAGGAGGAACTAGACCGATTCCTGGAAGAAAACCTACGGAAAGGGTATATCCGTCCCTCCAAATCTCCACTAGCATCTCTGGTCTTCTTCGTCAAAAGAAGGACGGGAAACTTCGCTTCGTACAGGACTACCGACGGTTGAATGAATACACTATCAAAAACCGATATCCCCTCCCTCTAGTTACCGACATCATCAGCCGTTTATGAAAATCAAAGAAATTTACCAAGTTCGACGTACGTTGGGGATATACCAATGTGTGGGTGAAGGAAGGACATGAGTGGAAGGGAGCGTTTGCAACTAACCGAGGACTCTTCGAACCCTTGGTCATGTTCTTTGGCCTAACAAACTCGCCCGCTACATTTCAAGCCCTCATGAACTCAATTTTTGCTGATTTGATTGCCTCAGGAAAGGTGGCTGTATATCTAGATGATATTCTCATCTTCACCGAAACCCTGGAAGAACACAGAACCGTGGTTCACGAAGTCCTCACCCGTCTGGCTCAACATGACCTCTACTTACGACCCGAAAAATGCGAGTTCGAACAAACGTCCATTGAATACCTGGGACTTGTCATCAGTGAAGGGGAGGTACGGATGGACCCAGTAAAGATTGAAGCGGTGAAAAACTGGCCAGTCCCTACTTCACTCCGCGATCTTCGAGGTTTCTTGGGCTTTGCTAACTTCTATCGACGGTTCATTGAAGGATTTGCAAAGAAAGCGCGACCACTTAATGACCTTACACGGAAAGACATCAAATGGCAATGGGGGACGGCACAACAGGAAGCATTCGAAACATTAAGGGACTCCTTCACCTCAGCCCCGATTCTGGTCTTATGGGACCCAGGAAAGCCGACGTGGATTGAAGTAGATGCCTCGGGATTCGCCTCAGGGGGTACACTGCTGCAACTACAGGATGATGGACTTTGGCACCCAGTCGCATTCCGATCCGCATCCTTGAACCCAGCGGAACGGAACTATGAAATCTACGACAGGGAAATGCTTGCCATTATCGAAGCACTCAAGGATTGGAGGCACTATTTAGAAGGCTCACCCGAACCATTCGAAATCATCACCGACCATCAAAACCTGGAGTTCTGGAGGACAGCACAAGATCTTAGTTGTCGACAAGCAAGATGGGCCCTCTGGCTTTCCCGATTTGACTTCCGACTCACACACCGTCCCGGGAAAGCGAACACACAAGCCGATGCCCTCTCACGGATGCCACACTGTCATGAAGTGAGCCGCCCCTATTATTTTCCTTTTCTTTACAATACATCATTCCATCACTGTTACCTATCATATCCAATCCGGAACCTTCCAGTCCATTCTGTTCCATTCCTGGTTCCTGAACTATACAGTATGACATCATGGTTCCCGTACCTTACCTTTGTATATATAAGCCAGCCCCCACAACCTGATCCCTTATCTTGACCTCTTTGTCGTTGGGATCAGGTATGTCTTTACTTACTTCTCTGTACTTATTTATGAATATAACTTTGTCGTTGGGATCAGTATCTGTCCGCTTCTGCTCAGTCTTGCCGCCGTCGTCACCTCTTTGTGACATTAGGTCAAGATCTTTTACTGCACTGATAACCTACCGATTGGGTTATCCTTGCAGGATCCGCTTCCACCACGTCTACCATTGACTACTCCGCCTACCCGCATGCCTTTGACACTAAAGACCGAACTCACATCCACCGTCCCCCGAACCAGAACTGGGCTGATTGTAGTTCTCAACCCTGCCCCCATGCCACTGCTAATTCTATTAGCACAGAAGCCTCCCTCAGTGACGGGACACAGATCATACCTATCACTGCCACTACCCCCGTTCCAGCCACTCCTCCACCAGCCATGTCCAACCCTACCACAGTCGACGCCAATCAACTCATGGCTCAGCTCATTGAACAGGTGGCTCAGCTCACAGCTAACCTACAGAAGGCCACAGCCAAATCAAGCATGAACAAACCGGAGCCCTTCAAGGGCACCAGTAGTGCGGAAGCACGTCGGTTCATCGCTCAGATCCAGAGCTGGGCGATGGAACAAACGGACTTGAGTGGCAAGGAAGATAAGCTGATAAAGGCAGCCCTAGGATTCTTCTCAGGAAACGCGGCGGACTGGGCCACCCCATACCTCTTGGAATTCAGCCATGGAAGGACACCATTCAACGGACGCTGGGAAGACTTTGTGCGAGCCTTCTCACTTCGATTTGAATCAATCGATGCAGGTATGGAGGCACGGAATGCAATCCAACATCTCAAACAGGGAAAAGGCCAGACGGTAGCGGAATTCGCACAAAAGTTCAAGGACATTGGTGATCGAACTGGACTCTCGGACATCGACCTACGCGAGCGATTCCATAGTGGCCTTAACCCCGAGATCCGACAAAATCTCATCATGGTTAACATTGCCCAGGGGATAGCCCCCACTCTAGAGGAGGCAATCAGACGGGCAGTCTCGGTGGATGTGTTCATGCATGATCCTACCATGACAGGCCGTAATCTGGGCACCTCTCACACTCCCTCTCCTCCTTCCAACTCTTACGCCATGGACGTCGATGCCACGCATACCAGTGGGAATAGCAGGGAGAGTTTCGTGGCACAGATGAGAGGCAGATGTTACGGCTGTGGCACACAGAACCACGAGAAGAAGAACTGTTCATACAAGGACACAGTATGCCGCTACTGTGGTCGTCGAGGTCACCTGGAATCAGTTTGCCAAGACAAGTTCATGGGGTTAGAGCGAGGCCGCGGTAAGCGTCAACAGCCACGTCGACAACAAGTCTCCGCTTCGTCCTCGATGCCCTTTAGCCTGTTCCCGAATGAATCGGTCCAAATTGCTGCCTCCGCTCCCGCTCCCGCTCTCGTTCCGGCTCCCGCCCCGCCGACTTTGCTCACCCCCGATCTTTCCACACAAATTGCTCAACTACAGGAACTCCTGAACAGAGCTAATGCCATGGCCCCAGCGCCGGGGTCTCAGGAGGGTTTTTGAAGCGGGTGCCCGTTTCGGCCGCATCGAGAGCACCCGTTAACCAATTTGCTATACACTCTACTTCCGCGTATGATTCTCTCTCCTCATGTAAAATATCTACCATTTCGGAATTGAATTCCAGTTCATTGCATTTCCGAATCAACGCAAAACTAAGAGGCAGGAATCACAGTATAGCAACTGCGGCCATGATCGACTCTGGAGCTACTGCTCTATTTTTGAACCAAGAATTCGTCGCTCGCCACCATGTAAGGACGTTCCCGCTTAGGAAACCCATTGGGGTCTTCAACATCGATGGTTCTGCCAACCGGGCAGGGCAGATCACGCACTTTGCCCGTCTGGCCCTAACCGTTGATGGACAAGAACAATGGACGGACCTGCTGGTAACTGGTCTGGGCAGCGAAGACCTGATATTAGGGTTACCTTGGCTACGAAAGGCCAATCCAGATATTGACTGGGAGAAAGGACGACTCTCAGTCAAACCACAGCAGGCAACGGTCAAAGAGGAGGAGGACAATGAAGAGAGGGAGGAGACGATCCAAACAACTAGTACCCCCGAACCTCCACTGAGTAGTGCGGATCAGGATGACGAAGAGTCCCCCATACACCGAATCCGAGCCAACCGACGAACCCGTCGTGCATGGGTAAAGTCGGGGATTCTACAGGAACAAACGGAGGTCTGGTGCGCCGCAGGTTTCACCTACTCCCAACAGTTGGCGGAACAAGCGCACAAGGCAAAACCTGTGAAAACCTTTGAAGAAATGGTCCCGGAACCCTATCGAGACTTCAAAAAGGTATTCTCCGAAACCGCTTCAGAACGTCTCCCGGACCATCAGCCATGGGATCATGCCATCGAACTAATCCCGGGGGCACCTGAAACAATGCGTACCAAGGTGTATCCAATGTCACTAAATGAACAGGGTGAGCTTGACCAATTCTTGGACGATAACCTGCGAAAAGGGTATATACGACCCTCAAAGTCACCACTGTCCTCACCCGTCTTCTTTGTGAAAAAGAAGGATGGTAAACTCCGTTTCGTACAGGACTACAGGAAACTCAACCAGGTTACGCTGAAGAATCGTTACCTACCACTGGTTGCAGACATTGTCAGTCGTCTGCAGGGAGCACGGTACTTCACCAAGTTTGACGTTCGATGGGGCTACAACAATGTTCGGATTAAGGAGGGAGATGAATGGAAGGCGGCTTTCGCAACTAATCGAGGGTTGTTCGAGCCCAGCGTAATGTTCTTTGGTCTTACCAACTCTCCAGCCACCTTCCAAGCACTCATGAACTCCATATTTTCAGACCTAGTGGCAGCGGGGAAGGTGGCGGTCTACCTAGACGACATCCTTATCTTTAGCAACGATATACAGGAACATCAACAGGTGGTGCGAGAAGTACTAACCCGGCTAGAAAAACACGACCTGTACCTACGACCGGAGAAGTGTGAATTCGAACAACTGCAGATTGAATATCTGGGACTGGTGATATCAGAAGGGGAGGTGCGCATGGACCCGGTAAAGGTAGCGGCAGTCCGCGACTGGCCAACACCAAAGAACCTATGGGAGCTGCGAGGATTCTTAGGGTTTGCTAATTTTTATTGTCGTTTCATACGGAATTTTGCCCGAATAGCATGCCCTCTGAACGGTCTAACGAGGAAGGACACAAAGTTTGACTGGGGGACACATCAACAGCAAGCATTCGACACACTCCGGGAAGCTTTCATCACAGCACCAGTGTTGGCTCTTTGGGACCCCGACAGGCTCACTCGACTCGAGGTGGACGCATCAGGCTTTGCAACTGGAGGGGCCATAATGCAGCTGCAAGACGATGGTCAGTGGCACCCGGTGGCATTCCGATCGGCCTCCATGCAACCAGCGGAGCGGAATTATGAAATCTACGACCGAGAGATGCTTGCTATCATCAAAGCACTGAAGGACTGGAGAAGTTTCTTGGAAGGGTCACCACAACCCTTTGAGATCATCACTGACCATGCAAACCTAGAGTTCTGGCGCTCTGCTCAGGACCTAAGTCGACGGCAAGCACGAGCGAGATTTGTGCGAGGAAGAAGATACAGAGACACCCACGAGCGGTAACACAACCACTGGAAGTACCGGCGGGCTTGTGGGAAGAGGTGGGGGTGGATCTGATCACACAACTACCCCAGTCGCAAGGGTACGACGCCATCCTGGTTTGCACTGACCTTTATGGCAAGCAAATCCACGCCATCCCCTGTACAACAGCAGTCACTGCAGAAGGTGTCGCTGACATCTACTACCGCGAAATTTTTCGCCTTCATGGACTCCCCCTCCGCTTTGTCTCAGACCGAGGACCCCAATTCGCAGCAAAATTGATGCGATCCCTGCTCGCTCGGCTGGGAATCAAGTCTAACCTCACCTCGGGCTACCATCCGCAAGCGAACGGACAGACTGAACGGGCGAATCAGGAAGTTGAGAAATACCTCAGGTTGTACGTGGGACGGCGTCAAGACGACTGGGCAGAGCATTTACCAATGGCGGAGTTTGTGATCAACTCCCGCACCCATTCAGCCCTGGGGATGTCCCCGTTCGAGCTTACCTATGGTTATCTGCCTTTATTCAATATTCCGGTGGGTCAACGTAGTGGGATTCCAACAGTGGATGACCGTATCCAGATACTTCGGGATGCACGACAGGATGCCGGAGCAGCGCTACACCTAGGGAAAAGACGGCAAAAGGAAAGCTACGAGAGGGGAAAACGAAAAGCGCATCAATTCCGAGTGGGAGATAAGGTTTGGCTAAGTGCAGAGGATATCAAGCTCCAGCTTTCTAGCGAGAAGCTTGGGGATCGACAGCTTGGACCATACACAATCTTGGACAAAGTTGGACCTCTCGACTACCGCCTGGACCTACCGTTATCCCTCGACCGGGTCCACCCTGTCTTCCATGTCGACAAGCTATACCCATGGAAAGGAAATGCTGTCAACGGCCAGATTGCGACACCACCAGAACCAGTGTACCTAGAGGATGAAGATGAACCGGAGTATGAAGTAGAGGAAATCTTGGATAGTCGGGTTAGATGGAAGAAGTTAGAGTATTTGGTGAAGTGGAAGGGTTACGATGCAGGGCATAATTCATGGGAACCGGCACAAAATCTGGAACATGCGCCGGCTACTGTCCGAAAATTCCACAAGAAACATCCCCGGCGGCGAAGGCTTGACCATCGAGGGCAATGGTCATAAGGAGGGGGTAATGTCATGAAGTGAGCCGCCCCTATTATTTTCCTTTTCTTTACAATACATCATTCCATCACTGTTACCTATCATATCCAATCCGGAACCTTCCAGTCCATTCCATTCCATTCCTGGTTCCTGAACTATACAGTATGACATCATGGTTCCCATACCTTACCTTTGTATATATAAGCCAGCCCCCACAACCTGATCCCTTATCTTGACCTCTTTGTCGTTGGGATCAGGTATGTCTTTACTTACTTCTCTGTACTTATTTATGAATATAACTTTGTCGTTGGGATCAGTATCTGTCCGCTTCTGCTCAGTCTTGCCGCCGTCGTCACCTCTTTGTGACACACACCATCAGGTAATCGATGCGGAAGACAACAAGGAGCAAACGGTGCTCCAGCCAAAACACTTTATCAATGCGGCGCACATGGTACTATTCCAAAACCCCCTACTTGAACGGATCCGGGAGGTTAGCGAACAGGAGGCAGAGGTATTGGATGGATTAAAGAGCCTGAAGGGACCACGAGTGCTGACAGGGGGATTGGATGAGTGGAAAGAGGACAATGGTTTGGTGTACTATCGAAACAAGGTATACGTACCACCCAACCCGGATCTCCGGAAAGCGGTACTGGTACAATGCCACGATTCACCTACAGCTGGACACCCGGGGATGCATGGTACGTTAGAGCTTGTTAGCAGGCAGTACTGGTGGCCAGGGATGCGGTCATTTGTGGACAAATATGTAGAAGGATGTGACCTCTGTCAACGGAAACGACTCAATCCACACCACTCCTCTCCGCTTCAGCCTCTTCCTGTTCCGGACGGTCCGCGGCAGGATATTGGCGTAGATCTCATCGGAGAGCTCCCCATGACCCAGGACGGACATAATGCTGTAATAACCTTTGTTGACCATTATACCAAGATGATCCACTGCTTCCCAACCACAACAGAAATCACTGCCGATGGCGTAGCCGACTTCTTCTACCGCGAAATATTCCGACTTCATGGTCTTCCTCGACGGTTCATTTCTGACAGAGGCCCCCAATTCGCGGCAGATGTAATGCGGCAACTCTTGAAACGACTCGGGGTAGAATCAGCACTCACAACGGCATACCATCCTGAAACCAACGGTCAAACGGAACGAGCAAACCAGGAGATCGAGCGATACATTCGCATGTACATCAGCCGGCGACAAGATGATTGGGATCAACTACTACCTACCGCTGAGTTTGTTATCAACTCTCGAATTCACTCCGCTCACGATCATTCTCTGTTCGAAACCCTCTATGGATACACCCCCGAATTTACGATTCCAATCCAAGTTTGGAACAAGTACTCGACAATTGATCAGCGGTTGACGTTGCTACAGCATGCCCGGGAGGATGTGGAGGCTGCTCTTAGGATGAGTAAGGAGCGTATTAAGGGAGACGGCACAAGGGAGGTTCAGACATTCACAGTTGGACAACCGGTATAGCTATCGCTACAGAACCTAAAGATTCGACACAAAAATCAAAAACTTGGGAGTCGGCGACTCGGGCCATTCGAAGTAGCAGAAAAGACCGGACCTCTGACATATCGCCTTAACCTACCAACTTGGATGAAGATCCACGACAACATCCATGTTAATCGACTATCACCATGGAAAGGGAACGAGGTTAATGTTAATGGAGTTAGGCCACCACCACCGGATCCGGAGATCGTGGAGGGGGAAGAGTTCTATGAGGTGGACAAAATTTTGGACAGTAGGTTTTATGGACAATGGAAGAAGCTACAATTTTTGGTACGATGGAAGGGTTATGATGAAGGACAGGACAGTTGGGAAAATGAGGAGAATGTGAAGGGATCAAGTGACGAAGAAATTGCAGACTTTTATCGGACACACCCCAATGCGCCACGGAAGATCTCGGCAGCCATTTTTAATTCGTTGCCCTGGCAAGCCTATGAAAACCTTACAGAGCTGGTCGCTGGGACATCGACTGTAGAAGGGGGGTAATGTCGTGACAACTAAGTACTTACATCATTTTCTTTCTTTCATTTTCACATGCTCTAGTAACCACATGACCGCGTTCATTACTCATCGTTCATCTGACCACTCATTCTCGCGCTGTCATTAGTTTATTGTTCTTTCCTTATTCCCCATTCGCTCTTCACTATCTCACTCTCGTGCTCTTGTTCTTTGTTCCTTGTTCTTTTACCCTTATCCCTTACCCTGGTTCTTATTGTTTCAGACTCGTATATATAGTACAGTAGACAGCTACCAGTTCCCTATCTTGACCTCTTGGTCTTTGGGAACTAGGTTCGTGTTTGTATCTTCGTTTACACTCAATATTGACTTGGTCTTTGGGAACTAGTTTGCCTTATCTGACCCTTGTGATTGGCCCTTCGTGCTATCACAGTCGCTGAGATCATTTATCCTCTTAGACCTCTGTGTGTTGAGCGTTACTCACACTCAGGTTTGTGCTTGTGCCGTGCTTCTGATCGCTTCCCATTGTCGCTTCCGCCTACGTCGCGACAAGAACTGCGACGAGTTGAAAGCCACAGGCTTAGCCTTATCCAGGCTAGGGCCGTACATCAGTACACCACCACGGCGGCCCCATGTTATCGTGGTCGATGACAGTGAGGCAAGCTGACAAAGCAACTAAACGCTTAATCGCAGCCAGCGCGAAATCATGAGCAGCGGACCAGACGGGGAAACACATTTCACATTCTTTAGTGGTCAGCGGGGTCAATAAACGTGTGTGTTCAGCCAACATATTCAGATGACCTGCCACAAACTGAACCATACCCAGAAAATGTTGGACCTCAGACGCGCACGTCGGGGTTGGATAGTTTACAATAGCCTCAACCTTCAAAGATTGAATCTCGACACCACGTCGCGGGATATGGTGTCCCAGAAAATCCAACTCCGCAAGGAAAAACTTACATTTCCGAGGATTCATGTAGAATTTATTCTGACGTAGAGCTTCCAATATCAATCTTACGTGTTCCACGTGTTCCTCTTCGGAGTTCGAGAAGATAATGATATCGTCCACATAGATGTAACAGAATTTGCCAATGTACTTCCGCAGAGCTTGAGTAACACGCCGTTGGTGACAAGAAGGGGCGTTACGCAGGCCCTGGGGCATCACGGTCCACTCATAGAGGCCCAGAGGTGTATGTACAGCACATAATTTGACAGATGCATCGTCAAGGCGGGTGTGAAAAAACGAATCCATCATATCCATTTTTCCCCATATTTTGCCCTTAGCGCAGGCAGCAATAATATCATCAATGCGTGGTAGTGGGAAACAATCAGGCACGGTGTTTGCATTCAGTAGACGGAAGTCATTCACCCAACGAGGGAGAACTGTAGGGTCCGCTTTTGGTACGAGGAAAGCAGGGGAATGTCATGAAGTGAGCCGCCCCTATTATTTTCCTTTTCTTTACAATACATCATTCCATCACTTTTACCTATCATATCCGATCCGGAACCTTCCAGTCCATTCTGCTCCATTCTGCTCCATTCCGCTTCATTCTTCATTCCTGAACTATACAGTATGACATCATTGTTCCCGTACCTTGCCTTTGTATATATAAGCCAGTCCCCACAACCTGATCCCTTATCTTGACCTCTTTGTCGTTGGGATCAGTATCTGTCCGCTTCCGCCTAAGCTTCCGCTCAGTCTTGCCGCCATCGTCACCTCTTTGTGACATTAGGTCAAGATCTTTTACTGCACTGATAACCTACTGATCGGGTTATCCTTGCAGGATCTGTTTCCACCACGTCTACCATTGACTGCTCCGCCTACCCGCACGCCTTTGACACTAAAGACCGAACTCACATCCACCGTCCCCCGAACCAGAACTGGGCTGATTGCAGTTCTCAACCCTGCCCACACGCCACTGCTAATTCTATTAGCATAGAAGAATCCCTCAGTGACGGGACGCCGCTCATACCTATCACCGCCACTACCCCTAGTCCAGTCACCCTTCCACCAGCCATGTCCACTCCTACCCCAGTTGATGCAAATCAACTCATGACTCAGCTTATCGAACAGGTAGCTCAGCTCACTGCCAACCTACAGAAGGCCACGGCCAAATCGAGCATGAACAAGCCGGAGCTCTTTAAGGGCACCAACAGTGCGGAAGCACGTTGTTTCATCGCTCAGATCCAGAGCTGGGCGATGGAACAGACGGACTTGAACAACAAGGAAGATAATAGGGCTGTGCTAGAAAATAAATCGTCATTGCTATAGCATGCTAGAAATTCCTGGTCGAAAATCTTAATAGCTATCAGTGATTTTAATGCTATTAATTGCTAGTGCTATTAACTGCTATTTAATGCTATAAATGAAATAATAGCATGATATAAATGCTAAATATGCTAAATATTGTCATCGACATCCCAGTCATCTTCATCGCCAATCTGATCTGCTTCTGACCTTGCCACACTCTGTTTTTGAGCTACCAAGTCCTGAAGCTTGATAACATCGACCCAAGCCGGAATTCCGTAATCTTCTTGCTCAATATAGGCCATGCGAGCATTAAGAAGTGCGCCGAGAGCTCCTTGCGACAGAACCATGAGATTGTGATTGAGAAGAAGACGAAAATTTTGCGTTGAGAAGAAGAAAATTTTGTGATGTACATCCAATCAATTAGAATTATTTGGGCGTTTACAGGGCGCTTACTGTAATACATAGCAATTTATAGCAGGTCGATTTGAGGTCCCTGTTGCTATAAATGTTATTAGCGTGCTATTAGCATGCTATTTATTGCTATGCTAGTAGCACTTGAGTTTCCAACACAGCCCTAGAAGATAAGCTGATAAAGGCAGCCCTGGGATTCTTCTCGGGAAATGCGGCGGACTGGGCCACCCCATACCTCTTGGAATTCAGCCATGGAATGACACCATTCAACGGACGCTGGGAGGACTTTGTACGAGCCTTCTCACTTCGGTTTGAATCTATTGATGCAGGTATGGAGGCCCGGAACGCGATCCAACACATCAAACAAGGGAAAGGCCAAACGGTAGCAGAATTTGCACAGAAGTTCAAGGACATTGGGGATCGAACTGGACTCTCAGACATTGACCTCCGCGAACGATTTCACAGTGGCCTTAACCCCGAGATCCGACAAAATCTTATCGTGGTTAACATTGCTCAGGGGATAGCCCCCACTTTAGAGGAGGCAATCAGACGGGCAGTCTCGGTGGATGTGTTTCTGCATGATCCTACCATGACAGGCTGTAATCTGGGCACCTCTCACACTTCCCCTCCCCCTTCCAACTCTTATGCCATGGACGTCGATGCCACGCATACCAGCGGGAATAGTAGGGAGAGTTTTGTGGCACAGATGAGAGGTAGATGTTACGGCTGTGGTGCACAGAACCACGAAAAGAAGAACTGCTCGTACAAGGACACAGTATGCCGCTACTGTGGTCGACGAGGTCACCTGGAATCGGTCTGTCAAGACAAGTTCATGGGGTTAGAGCGAGGCCGGGGTAAGCGTCAACAACCCCGTTGACACCAAGTCTCTGCCTCGTCCTCAATGCCCTTCTCCCTGTTTCCAAATGAATCAGTCCAAATTGCAGCCTCTGTTCCTGCTCCCGTTCCCGTTCCCGCGCCCGCCCCACCATCTCCGCTTAACCCCGATCTCTCTGTCCAGATCGCCCAACTGCAGGAACTCCTGAACAGAGCTAATGCCATGGCCCCAGCATCTGGATCTCAGGAGGGTTTTTGAAGCGGGTGCCCGTCTCGGCCGCACCGAGAGCACCCGTTAACCAATTCGCTATACATTCTACTTCCGCATATGATTCTGTCCCCTCGTGTAAAATATCTACCGTTTTGGAATTGAACTCCAGTTCGTCCCATTCCCGAATCAATGTGAAATTAAGAGGGAGGAATCATAGTATAGCAACTGCGGCCATGGTCGATTCCGGAGCCACTGCTCTGTTCTTGAACCAAGAGTTTGTCACCCGTCACCATGTAAAGACCTTTCCACTCAAGAGACCGATAGGGATCTTCAACATCGATGGTTCCGCCAACCGAGCGGGGCAGATTACGCACTTCACACGCTTAGCCCTAACTGTCGATGGTCAGGAACGTTGGACAGACCTACTTGTCACTAACCTGGGAAGCGAGGACCTCATCCTAGGACTCCCCTGGTTACGGAAGGCCAACCCAGACATTGACTGGGAGAAAGGGCGACTCTCGGTCAAACCACAACAGTCAACGATGTATGAGGAGGAAGAGGGAGAAAACATTGGAGCGACGGAAAACCCAGAACCCTTGTCAAGTACAATTGACCAAGAGGAGGAAGAGTCACCCATTCACCGAATTCGAGCCAACCGGCGAACCCGACTGTCACAAAGAGGTGACGATGGCGGCAAGACGGAGCGGAAGCGAACAGATACTGATCCCAACGACAAAGTTATATTCATAATAAATACTGAGAAGTAAGTAAAGACATACCTGATCCCAATGACAAAGAGGTCAAGATAAGGGATCAGGTTGTGGGGGCTGGCTTATATATACAAAGGTAAGGTACGGGAACCATGATGTCATACTGTATAGTTCAGGAACGAGGAATGGAACGGAATGGACTGGAAGGTTCCGGATCGATTATGATAGGTAACAGTGATGGAATGATGTATTGTAAAGAAAAGGAAAATAATAGGGGCGGCTCACTTCATGACACCGACGTGCATGGGTGAGATCAGGCATTCTACAGGAACAGACGGAGGAGGTCTGGTGCGCCGCTGGGTTCACCTACTCCCAACAGTTAGCGGAACAAACCCACAAAGCCAAACCCCTGAAAACCTTTGAAGAGATGGTTCCAGAGCCCTACCGGGACTTCCAGAAGGTATTCTCTGAAGCCGCCTCCAAACGACTGCCAGGACACCAACCCTGGGACCATGCAATCGAGTTGATCCCTGGAGCACCCGAAACCATGCGTACCAAGGTCTATCCCATGTCGTTGAATGAGCAAGCTGAACTCGATCGGTTCCTAGATGACAACCTCCAAAAGGGTTATATTCGCCCCTCCAAGTCCCCACTATCCTCCCCAGTCTTCTTCGTGAAAAAGAAGGATGGGAAGCTCCGCTTTGTACAAGACTACCGGAAACTTAACCAGGTTACCATAAAGAATCGCTACCCTCTACCACTGGTGGCCGACATCATCAGTCGCCTACAGGGAGCACGGTATTTCACCAAGTTTGACATCCGATGGGGTTACAACAATGTTCGAATAAAGGAGGGTGATGAGTGGAAGGCGGCTTTTGCAACCAACAGAGGGTTATTCGAACCTCGTGTAATGTTCTTTGGTCTAACTAATTCCCCTGCCACCTTTCAAGCTCTCATGAACTCCATCTTCTCCGATCTAGTGGCAGCAGGGAAAGTAGCCGTCTATCTAGACGATATCCTCATTTTCAGCAACGAATTACAAGAACACCGACAGATAGTGCGGGAGGTACTAACACGGCTACAGAAACACGACCTTTACCTACGACCAGAAAAGTGCGAGTTTGAACAACTTCAGATCGAATACCTGGGCCTGGTGATATCAGAAGGGGAGGTGCGCATGGATCCAGTAAAGGTAGCTGCGGTCCGTGACTGGGCAACCCCAAGGAACCTGCGGGAGCTACGGGGATTCTTGGGTTTTGCTAACTTTTATCGACAATTCATACGGAACTTTGCCCGCATAGCACGGCCCCTGAACGACCTGACCAAGAAGGACATCAGCTTCGATTGGGGAACACACCAGCAACAGGCATTCGACACCCTGAGGGAAGCGTTCATCTCAGCACCAGTACTGGCTCTTTGGGATCCGGATAGGCTCACACGACTCGAGGTGGACGCATCAGGCTTTGCGACTGGAGGAGCAATAATGCAGCTGCAAGACGATGGCCAGTGGCACCCAGTGGCATTCCGATCAGCCTCCATGCAACCAGCGGAACGGAACTACGAAATCTACAACCGAGAAATGTTGGCCATCATCGAAGCACTGAAGGACTGGAGGAGTTTCCTGGAAGGATCGCCACAACCATTTGAAATCCTCACCGACCACGCAAACCTTGAATTCTGGCGAACGGCTCAAGACCTCAGTCGGCGGCAGGCAAGATGGGCGTTATGGCTATCACGGTTTGATTTCCAGTTAACTCACCGCCCAGGCAAGGCGAATACACAAGCTGATGCTCTTTCGTGCATGGCAGTGCATCAGGTCCTGGACAGTGACGACAACCGGCAACAGACAGTGTTGAAGCCAACCCATTTCCTGGAAATCGCAGCAGCTACACTACAGAATCCACTGGAAGACCAAATCCGGAGGGCGTCGCAGAAGGAGGCAGAGGTACTTGAAGGATTGGAGGAATTGAAAAAGAAGGGGCTTCGACGGCTAACCAACGGAGTGGCAGAATGGGAGGAGGACAATGGACTAGTGTACCACCGGGGTAGAGTATATGTCCCACCGGACAACAGCCTGCGGACTGAAGTACTACGACAATGCCATGACAATCCAACGGCCGGTCACCCAGGACTTCACGGCACCCTCGACCTGGTCAGCACTCACTTTTGGTGGCCCACTTTACGGTCCTTCGTCGAAAAGTATGTGGAAGGGTGCGAGACTTGTGCAAGGAAGAAGATACAGAGGCACCCGCGAGCAGTAACACAACCCCTGGAGGTTCCGACGGGCCTGTGGGAGGAAGTGGGAGTGGACTTGATCACACAGCTGCCTTCTTCGCAAGGCCACGATGCCATCCTAGGTTGTACCGACCTCTACGGCAAGCAGATCCACGCGATCCCCTGTAGTACCTCCATCACTGCAGAAGGTGTGGCAGACATCTACTACCGCGAAATTTTTCGCCTTCATGGACTCCCGCTTCGCTTCGTATCGGATCGTGGACCCCAGTTTGCGGTGATATGCTGACTGAGGGCTGAATGCAAAATGAAGATGCTAGAAACCTAACACCAACACACACACACACCAACACTCAAACACAAGTTCTTTAAGGGTGCAAAGAGGATCTAAACTTCAAAGTACAATCTTCTAAACTCTGTATTCAATGGTTTTGATAGTTTTTCTGACACAAGTTCTATCAAACTTGGGCTTGCTAGTGCTTTCTGATCTAACTTGCTCTAAATAACTTTACTGAACTTGCTCTGAATAACTTTACTGAACTGCACTTTGAATAACTTTACTTTCTTTGTTATAAGTACAATCTTTCTCTGTTATACATTGCTGTCTGATCTTTCTTGTTCTCTCTGTGCTTTTTACTTCATTCTATTCTTTCTATGCTTGTGCTGTGGAACTAATCTTCCCTTCTGTTGGACCAGCTATCACAACAGAAGTGGGGGGGAAGAAAGCTCCCTGTTCTTCTTGAGTTTGAGCTCTTTTTATATCCTAGCCCATAGATCCAGATCTGCTGTTCTATATATTACTAATCATTCCAGAAGCTTCTCAGCTCCACAGTTCTAGAACATGTCATGACAACTGTCAGACCCCTGTCATGACACGTTGCAACTGTCAGATCCCTGTCATGACACATGACAGCTGTCAGATTACTGTCATGACACTTTTCTAATCAGAATTCTGTTGTCTAGCCCCTAGCTGTCAACTTGGTAGCTTGCCAACCTGTCATCTGGATCATCATCATCTGTACAAATTTCGGAGTTTTTGCTTTCTGCTTCACTGGAAACTAACTGGGTTGGCTTATAGGACTCATCATGCATAATAATCACAAAAAACCACTTTCTACAGGTGTAGTTGTGCACAAAGAATGGGTTTTAGTACTACTTCAAGCTAATTATAACTGAGTATCACCACTGAGAACCTTCACAGCTCATCTGTAGTGGCCTTCTGTACAATTCTTGTAGTGTACAATGTACTGTAGACCTGCTAGAAGTATCACCTATCCATGCTTGTAGAATCTCAGAAATTCCAGGTTTTTATGCACAGACTGTTTCAGGGTGTATCAGCGGCAAAGCTGATGCGATCCCTACTCTCCCACCTTGGGATCAAGTCAAACCTCACATCGGGCTACCACCCCCAAGCCAATGGCCAAACCGAACGGGCCAACCAGGAAGTCGAAAAATACCTCAGGCTGTATGTGGGACGTCGCCAGGATGACTGGGCAGAGCACTTACCGATGGCGGAATTTGTGATCAACTCCCGTGCTCACTCGGCGATTGGAATGTCCCCGTTTGAACTCACCTATGGCTACCTACCCCTGTTCAACATCCCAGTGGGGCAGCGCAGTGGGATTCCGGCAGTGGATGACCGGATTCAGATACTTCGGGACGCACGACAGGATGCAGGCGCAGCACTACACCTGGGGAAAAGACAGCAAAAGGAAAGCTACGAGAGGGGAAAACGGAAAGCGCATCAATTCCGAGTGGGAGATCAGGTTTGGCTAAGTGCAGAGGATATCAAGCTCCAGCTTTCTAGCGAGAAGCTTGGGGATCGACAGCTTGGACCATACACAATCCTGGACAAAGTTGGACCTCTCGACTACCGCCTGGACCTACCGTTGTCCCTCGACCGGGTCCACCCTGTCTTCCATGTTGACAAGCTATACCCATGGAGAGGAAATGCTGTCAATGGCCAGATTGCGACACCACCAGAACCAGTATACCTAGAGGATGAAGACGAACCGGAGTATGAAGTAGAGGAGATCTTGGATAGTCGGGTGAGATGGAAGAAGTTAGAATATTTGGTGAAGTGGAAGGGTTACGACGCAGGGCATAATTCATGGGAGCCGGCACAAAATTTGGAACATGCACCGGCTACTGTCCGAAAATTCCACAAGAAACATCCCCGGGCGGTGAAGGCTTGACCATTGAGGGCAATGGTCATAAGGAGGGGGGTAATGTCATGAAGTGAGCCGCCCCTATTATTTTCCTTTTCTTTACAATACATCATTCCATCACTTTTACCTATCATATCCGATCCGGAACTTTCCAGTCCATTCTGCTCCATTCTGCTCCATTCCGCTTCATTCTTCGTTCCTGAACTATACAGTATGACATCATTGTTCCCGTACCTTGCCTTTGTATATATAAGCCAGTCCCCACAACCTGATCCCTTATCTTGACCTCTTTGTCGTTGGGATCAGGTATGTCCTTACTTACTTCTCTGTACTTATTTATGAATATAACTTTGTCGTTGGGATCAGTATCTGTCCGCTTCCGCCTAAGCTTCCGCTCAGTCTTGCCGCCATCGTCACCTCTTTGTGACAGGGAAGAGTAAGGTGAGTTTGAAGGGCGAATCCTTCCGGCATCAAGGTGTTGTTGTATTAGTGTATTCCAAGCGTCTTTGAATTTACGAGGCAAGGCGTAACCACGAGTCTGAAAGACCTTGCTAGCATCTTTTAAGGTAATGTTACACGTGAAGTCAGTAGGTAGCTCAGAGACATGTGCAATGGGCGTAAAAACATCACCGAAATCAGATTTGAAAGAATCCGAGAGCTTCTCGAGTCTGTCTTGATTCTCCAATACCTCCACTCGTGCACGGACAGCCGCGACAACGTCAAAGCCATGCACGGGCGAAGCAGAAACTGTGAACCGGCGGAAAGAAGCATCCTCATGAGCAAAGCGTGCAGCCTCCTCAAAAATATCCTTCTTCAAGGCAAGTAATTGCTGTTGAGCTTCATGTACAACGCGGTGGCATTCAGCAGGTGGTAATAACGAGGGTACAGGAGAAGGTGCTATGGGATTCAATAGGTCAAAACCACAAGCCTTGTCAATCACAGTCCGGGCACTATAGTCCATTACAAGATTATTATGTGCGAGAAAAGGAAGTCCCAGAATCATGGGGGAACATAGGGAAGGTACAACGAGCGCGCGAACAGAACGAGAGCACCAACAAAGGAGAGGGTCTTCGAGAGTCAATTTGCAAAATTCAGTAGAGTAAAAAACTTCAGGCTTTCCAGATGACATAGCCAATGACATCTCTTGAGGTCGCTTCAGCGGAATGCATTTCAAGCCTAATGCAGTAACGAGGTCAGAATGGATCAGTACAAATGGGCAGGCGCTGTCCAGCAGCAGTTTCTGAATGCAAGTTCTCAAGGGGCCATGAATACTGGCTTTCCACTCGAGGTGTGGCAGTATGAAGCACATCGGAGTGTCAATGGACGAAAGTGCACTCACCGAAGGTGCAGAATGAGCACGAACAATCTTGTCAGAGGTGGAGCTCACACGAGAGCTTGAGCCACGCTCCTCATTGTCCAGAGTAGCCCTCATTCCACGACCACGATGGCTATCGGGTTTATTTGTCGAATCCTTTTCATCACAACCAGACGAAGAGGAGATAGATTGTGAGGGTGAGCTGTCGTTACGCTCCTTAGAAACCCACGATTCCCGGTGTGAGTCAGCAGGCAAGACGTCGCGACGGCGGGTTCTGCATCCATTAGAAGGAGAGAAACGAACATCAACGTGTTCATTGTTTTCATTGTAGTACTCACGTTCATTACGGCGAGCAGGAATCAATGTCGCAATAGGCTTGCGTATCAAATTCCTTTCATAACCGCTCAAACCTCGGGAGAGCGACGTACCATATATGTACATCAGCACCCGAAGCCGAATGGACAATGTTTCTCGAACCATAGAAGGCCGCAACGTTGCCAGGTTCAATGCTGAACGAAGTTGAGGAAGCAACGTAGTCCAAGTCAGGTAGTCCAGTCAATGGTGCTCTGTCATTCACAGCTGCAATAGTACACGTGTTGGTGGACGAGGTTGAAATCACATTCCATTTGAGGATCAGTTCATAGGGGATACTGTTATTTGGTGCAGCGGTGTGAATCCGCATGGCCAAGGTAACATCGTTTTCGTTAAGGGGGCGGAAGGGGACAGATAAGCTGGGAGGACCGTTGTTAGGGCAGTTATTGCTCAAGTGCCCGGCAAATAGGTTGTAGCAACGGAAGTAGGCGTCAAGCCTGATCAACAATTTCTTCTGTTCAGGATGCAGTTTTGGAAATCTATGAGTTTTTGCGACTGGTTGGAAAGAAGAAGAAACTGGGGGACCAGCCAGCACATTAGTGCTAGAGTTCACGGGTCTATCAAGGCAAGAATCACAGTGTTTCAATCCATAAGCAGTTGTAATAGGCGGTCGTCGTTCTTCGACATCTTTGCAAGCAGTCTTCCAATCAGCGTAAGGTAACTTTTCCAAGACTTTGCAGTCTCGGAGGTCAGCTCGAAATTTCTCGGGCAACTTCTGCATGATCAGAGTTTGCAAAACCTCGTTTGAGCGGTGATACATTGTACCGCGCAACCAATGGTTGTGCATTTCCATGAGGGTAACGAGTTCGGAGAATCCCATTGCATCGGCCAGCATCATGTACTTGTCTCGTTTAAGATCGTAAGCACGTGCCCAGTCGTTCCCCAATGATTTATCATGAATAGTGTCGAAGAAGGGGCGACAAGTGAAGTTGTCAGGCTTGTTAGACAGTGCATCCACCTCGATCCAAGATTTCGATGCCAGTGAATGTGAAATCTCCGCAATGGTATCCTTCAAATTACTCCATTTCGCGAAGCACCGAAGGAATTCTATCTTCATCGCAGCTTCATCAGTGATACCACGGTCCTCCAGATTGGTAATAACATAGCCCCAAAGTTCTTCCAGAGCGTTGAGGGTTGGATTAGGGATCAATAGCTGGCATCCAGCTTTCAGTGTACCCATGTCAACCCATCCGCTTCCACTAACATTGCGCGCCATATCACTCAATCCAGATGACACAGAGGATGTAGGTGAGGTAGCGTTTGGCGAGGTCACAGAGGTATATGCTGTGAGGGCACAGGGGAAGGAAAGGAATCTGTATGTGGTTCAGGTAAAGGCGTAGGCAGGAGCGGGGCAGGCACGTCAGTCGAGAACGTCAGGCAAGGTGAGTGTGCGCGTGTGATATTTCTACGCCGAGCCCGCTCTGAATGTTCCTGACTATTAGATGTTGAGGTATTCGAGGTCAACCCAGCGGGAATAACAGGCATAAACCTATCAGGGATGCACGTCAACAACACATTCATATATCAGTTAAGGTGAAGAAATCAATGTCAAGTCGGGGTCAAGGTGACAGAGTCAAGTCAAGGTCAAGGGTCAAGGCAAGGTCAAGGTCAAGGGTAGTACTAGTATGAACCAGTGTAGATCGGCGTGAAATACGTGTAATGAGGACAGGTAATTGAGGAATTGAACAGATGTGATCAAGAAAAAATACCACAAAGCTCGCGATAGTCTATACTGCACAAAAGTTCTGTAGTGCTACCATGCCGATAAGTTGCGTGGTCCCTGCGAGATTTTTGAAGTTGGTGACCTCGTCTTGCTTTCGACGCTAAATCGTCGACAGGTGTATAAAAAGGCGGGTGAAAAACATGTGGCCAAATTCTTCCCCCGGTTTGATGGTCGCTATGAGGTCATCAAGGCTTACCCTGAAACTTCGCATTACACACTCGACATCCCTTCCCAACCGAACCTTTTCCCTTCTTTTTACGTTGACCAACTCAAACGATGGACCCCAAATGATGAATCCTTGTTTCCCGGCCGCAAACACGCTTGGCCTGTGGTTGTAGAGGGACATGAAGAATTCACTATCGAACGAATCTTAGACTCCCGTAAGCGTGGCAGAGGATGGCAATTCCTCGTTTGTTGGTCCGGACAGCCCCCCAGCGAGGACTGATGGTTATCTTACCCGTCATTGTGGGACTGTGCCACTTTAGATGACTGGGCCTTGTCGGGTGGAGACGGCCCAAACGAGTTACATATTCCCTCTTAACTCTTAACATATCGGACGTCCCTAACTACTAACGTTTGTCTATCCTTGCTGTCTTGCTCATGCTGGAACCACTCGCTTTTTTGGAATGGGGGAGGGTGTAAGCGCCCCCACGCTTAGGCCCAACTTCAGCTTACCAACCTCCCGGCTTCGCTGGACTACCTATATATTCGGACACTACACTTACCTTACTCACTTCCTTTTTCCCTTCTTTCCTTTACATCGAGACTTACTGCCATATCATACTTCTCCTGAATACACAGTGTTCATATCATTTGACTGAACGTGAGTATCGTCGAACATACGACGATTACATTTTTTTTTTGATTCCAGTAATCCTCCACCAATCGACCTGGGCTAGTTGCATTGATGTCCATGGCGAATGGATCTCAGGCCGGAGTGGAAGGTGCTCGAGTTTGGGGTATGGGAAGGGCTTACCAGACTCTGTCTCTTCTCTTGAGCTCATTCAATCTGCCTGATGTCAATCCAGACGGACTCCTTGATGAGGTTATCCAGGGCGTCCATATTTGCTGATGAGTTAATGAGGCCATTTTTGATACGTGATGCCAGATGATGGTAGAAGCAGTCTCGGAGATTGGGATCTGAGTATCCAGTATGGCCTGAGTACTGTTTGAAGGCGGCTGCATAGGCAGCAACAGTTGTCTTCCCCTGAAATAGGGTCTTCAGGGTGTCCTTTGCATCCACCACTGGGTTAAGTGTTTCAAAGCGAGCCTTGAAAGCATCTCTGAATGACTGCCAGGTGGGGTAGATGAGGGTGATGTTGGGTGTGTCATTAGTCACCTGGCTAATGTTTTCCAATAATGGAGTGGCCCAGATTGCAGTGTCACCTTCAAGGAATGATATGGCCAATTTAATATGTTCTTCCTTGTTAGAACACAGGGTTTGTACTAGCCCACAATTCAAATGCCACTATGAAACAACAAGCATCATCACTTCTGTTCCCATCATAGGGTTGAGGTTTGCTGACCCCTTTGTTCGTGCTGATGTTGCCTGCCATAGTGGATACTACTGCCTGGAGCTCTGACTGCTGATGAGCAAGCTGTCCAATCAGATTTCTGTCATGAAGTGAGCCGCCCCTATTATTTTCCTTTTCTTTACAGTCCATCATTCCATCACTTTTACCTATCATAATTGATCCGGAACCTTCCAGTCCATTCTGTTCCATTCCTTGTTCCTGAACTATACAGTATGACATCATTGTTCCCATACTGTCAGTGACTCGATAGCTCAATACTATGCCAGGCGTCACACAGAGAGAATAGATCAAAAAGTGATGGATAATGCAGGAGGAGTAAGCCCTCAGATACTTGTCTAGCTATCAAGGAGAATAGACGAGATCAGAGATAGAGACTATTCTATGAAATACTCTGTCTTATATACATATCTGGAGATGAACCCATGGGAGCTATCTCGCACCGTAACCATGAGGCTATACAATAGGAGTCGCTCGTATCCATAAGTAAAGCTGTTTGTATACAACGATGAAACAATGAGGTAATATAAAAGAATGTATGTAGACAGCCTAGATCTGTCAATGCCTCGACAGACACGAGAGAGTTGTGTCAACAATTAATGATAGCATGGAAGCAGCAAGGCTGTTGCATGTTTATAAATAAAAGAAAAGGAAAAGATAAAAGAATAATACAAACACTTGTGTAAGTGCTTACGGCGCTTAACATACCTAAAAGGGAATGAGCGTCTAAAGTACTAAAAGAGAATAAAAGAAATGAAAAAGAGAGTTCATGACATCACCCTCTCCTTAGGGCACGAGTTCCACAATGTGCTTGTCGTAAGAGAAAATTTTCAGATGGTAGTGAAGCGGAATTAGGTTCGGTATTGAGTGGTGTGATAGGTCTGAAGAGTTCTGTTGGAAATAAGGAAATAAGTACTTCTATGCGTCAAAGTATTGCGGGTTTTGGCTCCATTGGGTTCTTTTCGTGGAAGTCTTTGAGTAACTGGTCAACATTAGTAAGATTTGACCGTGGTTCCCATGTCTGTTCATGAGAACCATATCCCTTCCATTGTACTTTATACTTAATGCCTCTGCCTGCTTTCTTCAAGTCAAGAATTTCCTCTACTTCAAATTCTTCTTCACCGCCAACGACTACAGGTGGTGGGCAAGTATTTCATGGTTGAGTAGGAAAACGAGGTTCTTTATACGGCGTGAGAAGAACTTCGTTGAAGACGTTATGTACATGTTTCCATGTACGTGGGATTTCCAGTTTATAGGAACTGGCGCCTACTTTCTGCCGAACCGTGAATGGTCCATATCTCTTGTTGCCTAATTTCTTCATTGGGCGATCTATCGATAGGTTGGTTCCTTCGAGCCAAACCTTATCACCAACTTTGTACTCTATCCCTTCCTTCCACTTTCCATTGAACTGCGCTTTCATAACCTCCTTTGCCTTCTCTAAAGCCGATCCTACTTCTTTACAAATCTTCTTCATTCCATCCGCAAAGGCCTGTGCCGTGGGGTTGTCTGAAGTCATTTGAGTTGCCGTGCCTTTGTATGGATGTCTTCCATTATCTGCAAAGAAGGGCAAAACCTTTGTTGCTGAGTGAACTTTATCATTATAGTTGAACTCTGCTAGCGGTACCCATTCATGCCAATTATTCTGTTGATAATTGATAAACAAACTGTCATGAAGTGAGTTGCCCCTATAATTTTCCTTTTCTTTCAATCATGAACTATTTTTCGCGGGAGTCCATGAATTGCAAAGATATGGTCGTGGTAGATTTTTGCCATGCCTTTTGAAGTAGTGTGAGTTGGAACAAGTCTCAGTTGCTTTGTAAAATGATCAATGAAGATCGCGATAGCATTGTATCCTCCAGATCTAGGAAGTTCTCCAATCATATCAGTACCAATTACTTGCCAGGGATTGGTTGGTACTGTGTGGGGATGAAGATGTCCAACAGGTCAAGTACAATGAGAATTTGTTGCTTGACACTTTTCACAACCCTCGACATATTTTCCAGCATCTCAAGTGATTCCTGGCCACCATTAATCACGAGTAACAAGTTCTGCTGTTTTATACTGTCCGGGGTGTCCCGCAAGCAGTGAATTGTGGTACCAAGTTAGAATCTTGGATTGGAGTATACTGTTCTTTGGTACATAAACATGTCCTTTCCACTCAATGATTCTGTCAGATTCCTTCCACTCTGGGTTTTTGGCATCGAGATTGTCTTTTACAAGTCTATCAATGTGGTTTCTGTTTCTACAGATTTCTGACAGAAATCCATCTTCTGGTGTGGAAACACCTAGGGCGCGAATGAAAAGTTCTGGTTTCAGAAGAGTAATGTTCTTGTTATCCTTTTCCCCCGTCTCAAGACCTGTCATCCTTGACAGTGCATTGGCTTTCGTCATGGATTTTCCTGGTTTATGAACAAGATTAAAATCATATTCTGCGAGTTCAAGAACCCATCGAGCTTGTCGTTGATTAATGTCATGACAACTAAGTACCTATATCATTTTCTTTCTTTCGTTTCACATGCTCTAGTAACCACATGACCGCGTTCGTTACTCATTGTTCATCTGACCACTCACTCTCGCGCTGTCATTAGTTTATTGTTCTTTCCTTGTTCCTCATTTGTTCTTCACTATTCCACTCTCACGCTCTTGTTCTTTGTTCTTTGTTCTTTTACCCTTGTCCCTTTACTCTGGTTCCTATTGTTTCAAATTCGTATATATAGTACAGTAGACAGCTACCAGTTCCCTATCTCGACCTCTTGGTCTTTGGGAACTAGGTTCGTGTTTGTATCTTTGTTTACACTCAATATTGACTTGGTCTTTGGGAACTAGCTTGCCTTATCTGACCCTTGTGATTGGCCCTTCGTGCTATCACAGTCGCTGAGATCACTTTCTCCTTCTACCTTTATGTGTTGAGCGTTACTCACACTCAGGTTTGTGCTCGTGCTGTGCTTTCGATCGCTTCCATCGTCGCTTCCGCCTACGTCGCGACAATTAAGTTTCTGGGGTTTCTTGAAATATTGTCAATTCACATGATCTGTAACTATTTCAATCTGTTCTTCGCCACCGAGGAGGTATTGATGCCAGTCTTTGAGAGAATCCATAATTGCCATAAGTTCCTTGTCGTAGATCTCATAATTCTGTTCGACTTCATTGAGTAAACAAGATCGGAATGCAACAGGCCACCAATTACCATCAACAAACTGGGATAGAATAGCACCATTCGCAAAGTCAGAGGAATCAGCTTTGAGTCGGAATTTTCCATAATTTCTGGGATAAGAAGAACGACTTCTTCACAAATCCGACGTTTGAGTTCCTCAAATGCAAATTGTTGTATTGCTGTCCATTCCCACTTTGAATTTCCAGTTAGTTTTGTTAATGGTTTTGCGACTTTACTGAATCCTCGGATGAACCGCCTGAAGAAGTTACAGAATCCTAGAAACTGTAGGATATTGTGTTACCTTTAAGGGTGTCAACCATTTGCGTACTGCTTGTACTTTCTTGGGGTCCATACGTATAGTTCCATTCTCGATGATAATGCCAAGGTATTCTATATGGGTCTTTTCAAAGGAACATTTCTCAGGTTTCAGGAAGAGTTTATGTTCACAGAGGACATCAAGTACTCTATTTACAATGGCACAGTGACTCTCCAAGTCATCCGTGAAGACAAGAATGTCGTCCATGTAAACTATTATGTGACCTTCATTGATCAAGTCCCAAAGGATGTGGTTCATGAACACCTGAAACGTTGCCAGAGAGTTAGTGAGTCCAGAGAAAATAACAGTTGGCTCAAATAGTCCTCAATTGGTCCTGAATGCGGCTTTCCATTCGTCCCCTTCCTTGATTTGAATGTTATTGAATCCCCAGCGGACGTCCATTTTCGTGAAGAATCTTGCACCCTTCAAGTGATCAATCAACTCCTGAATGAGAGGAAGTGGGTATCAGTTTTTAACTGTCATCTCATTCAGTTTGCAATAATCTTGTACTGGTCTAAGGGTACCGTCTTTCTTTTTGACAAAGAAGAATGGTGAGGCCATTGGTGACGTTGAGGGTCGGATTTGTCCAGTTCGAATATTTTCTTCAAGAAACACGTCTAGTGCTTCCTGTTCCTTTGGGTTCAAAGGATAAATCTTGCAATCTAGTGGCTTAGAACCAGGCATTAACTCGAGTGCATGATCCCTGTTACAAACTGACTCTTTTTCAATTTCTTTTTGTCTATCCTATTATACTTTTTCCTTTATCTTTTCCTTTTCTTTCATTTACATACATGTGACAGCCTTAGTATTCTCGCAATGTCAACACATTTCTCTCATGTCTGTCAAGCTGTTGACAGACTGTCATTCTCATGCTGTCAACACAACTCTCTCATGTCTGTCAGACTATTGACAGATTGACAGATTGACAGTGTGAGAATTCTCTCATGTCTGTCAAACTATTGACAGATTGTTGTATAGCCTCACAGTTATGACGTGAGATAGTTCCCATGGGTTCATTTCAGAATATGTATATAAGATAGGGCATTTCTTAGAGTAGTCTCTATCTCTGATCTCGTCTATTCTCCTCAGTAGCTAGACAAGAATCAAAGACCTTTCCTCCCTCATTCACTTCGTTTGACTTGACTATCTCGGCTTGTGTGATGTCTAGTCATATAGTGAGTTAGCAAGTCACTGACGATAGTCCCCATCGGCTATCTTCTAAATTGTGTGACGCCTGGCTACATTGGTGAGCTAGCGAGACGTTGACAGAAGATCAGAGATATTATCGACCCACCCATCATGACCCAAATCTTCGACATATTGGTTGGACATTGGACCCTGCTGCGTTATTAAATTTACTCTTTTTCATTTCCTTACTCACCTTCCCACCTCACCTCATTTCCTCTCCCATCCACTCCCTATTCCCATAGCTCGTCTGTGTTAAGGCCGGCTTTAACATAAATCAATTTGGTGTACATACCTACATCGAGACTTTGTGGTACGGCTCAACCCGTGCTGGCAGGAAAATACTGCCACTAGTGTGCCTGACTTCTACCAAGAAGTGTAAATCAGGGCTAGATACAAATAATCGAGTTTCTTCCTTGGAAGATTCGATAGTAGGCGTTGGAAACAGAAAGATTTGTGTTGAAGACTCAAAAGACAACGTTGCACGAGGAGCGGACGTAGACAGTCTTCCGGATTGACACATAAATTGACATGAGCTTCTACCCCTTAAGTAACACCTCTTCCTCCTATCCTGGCTTTTGTGTCAAGACCGAGTATTTTTCACTCCATTCCCGTTCCACCTCACCTTCACTTTCAGACTCAAATTCTGACTCAACCATCCACCTAGGATCCCCCACTCCGACTCCATCTTTCACAACTGAGCTCGGATCCAAAATGTCTGAAACATCGAATGTTTCCATGCATGCTGCTCATCCTGAACCCGACACCCCTTCCATTAGTCATTCTCGAAAAACCATCGTCAATACACCTGACATATTCACGGGAGATACATCCAAGTTCCAAGCATGGCTCCACACACTCTTAGCCTACATATTAGACCCGCGAAGGACACAGCAGGTCAGTAGCGACCATGAGGCTATCAACGTGGCCATCTCCTACATCCGTGGAGGCAGAGCTGATGACTGGGCAGAGGTGTATACCGATGACCACTGTAATATAGTCAATGGACAGTGGAATGTCACCTTCGAGAGTTTCTTGGAAGAGCTGAAGAATAGTTTCTCCAACATTTCCCGGAAGAAAGAAGCCATGGACAAGCTGAACCGCATTCAGCAAAGACAAACAAAAGCGGACGACTTCTTCAAGGAGTTCGAACTCCTGCTAAAGGAAGCAGGATATGACAAGAAGAGTGAATACATCCTCCAGTTGGCCGAAAGGGCAATCAGCCCAAACATCATGAGTGACTTGGTCCGAACAAGGACTGAAGAGTTCGAATCATACGATGAGTTAAAGAAACTTGTCACAGGAAACGACCTTATCCGCCACCGCTATGAAGAGCAAAAGCGCGGATACAGCAACTTGAGCTGGAACTACAGCTCACAAGGACAGAACTGAGGATCCTCGAAACAGGATTACGATAAACAACAAAAGAGATGGGAAGGCATGCGAGCAGCAGGACCCTCCCCTATGGTAGCAAGACGAGATGGGACTGGGACGACCTTTGGAGGCACCGGACGTCCCATGGACCTAGACCGAGCAAAGGCAAATGGCCTTTGTTTCAACTGTGGCGAAAGAGGCCACATCAGTAGGAACTGTCCAAAGAAAGTCCAAGCCGCAGTCCGTAGTGTAGAGCTTATGAACTATGGTAACGAAGAGATGGACAATGTTAGTGTTGGAACTACCATAAATAAAGTAGATACAACACCAAACGTACCAGCAAGCTTTGATATGGAACAGTTTGTAACCCTCGCAAACATGCTGGGTTTTGTAAAAGCTCCCCAGTAGATATAGGTCTGGAGGAGCATAGTAAATTAAATACTTCGAATACAGTAGATACAGTCATTCGGTAGTCCTTGTGCCAATGGGGGGTCCTTGTGCCAAATGGAAATATTTACTGATTTACGTAGTTTTCTTAAAAGATGGTGAGATTACAATATGTCTCAAAGCTCACTTGACCTTCTGTGAAAGTTTGAGGTCATTTGAACGAGAGAATGAGGCAGATGTCACAAAGAGGTGACGACGGCGGCAAGACTAAGCGGAAGCGGACAGATACTGATCCCAACGACAAAGTTATATTCATAATAAATACTGAGGAGTAAGTAAAGACATACCTGATCCCAACGACAAAGAGGTCAAGATAAGGGATCAGGTTGTGGGGGCTGGCTTATATATACAAAGGTAAGGTACGGGAATCATGATGTCATACTGTATAGTTCAGGAACGAGGAATGGAACGGAATGGACTGGAAGGTTCCGGATCGATCATGATAGGTAACAGTGATGGAATGATGTATTGTAAAGAAAAGGAAAATAATAGGGGTGGCTCACTTCATGACATTACCCCCCTCCTTATGACCATTGCCCTCGATGGTCAAGCCTTTGCTGCCCGGGGGTGTTTCTTGTGGAATTTTCGGACCGTAGCTGGTGCATGTTCCAAATTTTGAGCCGGTTCCCATGAATTATGCCCTGCATCGTAACCCTTCCACTTCACCAAATACTCTAACTTCTTCCATCTAACCCGACTATCCAAGATCTCCTCCACTTCATACTCCGGTTCGTCTTCATCCTCTAGGTACACTGGTTCTGGTGGTGGCGCAATCTGACCGTTGACAACGTTCCCCCTCCATGGATATAGCTTGTCAACATGGAAAACGGGATGAACACGGTCCAGGGACAACGGTAAGTCCAGACGATAGTCCAGGGGTCCAACTTTGTCCAAGATCGTGTATGGTCCGAGCTGTCGATCCCCCAGCTTCTCGCTGGAAAGTTGGAGCTTAATGTCCTCTGCGCTCAGCCAAACCCAGTCTCCCACCGAAAATTGGTGTGCTTTTCGTTTTCCCCTCTCGTAGCTTTCCTTTTGCCGTCTTTTCCCTAGGTGTAGAGCCGCACCGGCATCCTGTCATGCCTCTCGAAGTATTTGGATACGGTCATCCACTGCTGGAATCCCACTACGTTGACCCACCGGAATGTTGAATAGAGGCAGATAACCATAGGTAAGCTCGAACGGGGACATCCCCAGGGCTGAATGGGTGCGGGAGTTGATCACAAACTCCGCCATCGGTAAATGCTCTGCCCAGTTGTCTTGACGTCGTCCCACGTACAGCCTGAGGTACTTCTCGACTTCCTGATTTGCCCGTTCAGTCTGTCCGTTCGCTTGCGGATGGTAGCCCGAGGTGAGGTTAGACTTGATTCCCAGCCGAGCAAGCAGGGATTGCATCAGCTTTGCTGCGAATTGGGGTCCTCGGTCTGAGACAAAGCGGAGGGGGAGTCCATGAAGGCGAAAAATTTCGCGGTAGTAGATGTCAGCGACACCTTCCGCTGTGACTGTGGTTGTACAGGGGATGGCGTGGATTTGCTTGCCATAAAGGTCAGTGCAAACTAGGATGGCATCGTAACCTTGCGACTGGGGTAGTTGTGTGATCAGATCCACTCCCACCTCTTCCCACAAGCCCGCAGGCACCTCCAGGGGTTGCGTTACCGCTCGGGGGTGTCTCTGTATCTTCTTCCTCGCACAAATCTCGCATCCCGCAACGTACTTTTCCACAAAAGATCGTAAGGTGGGCCACCAAAAATGTGTGCTCACCAGGTCGAGCGTACCATGAAGTCCTGGATGGCCCGCCGTGGGGTTGTCGTGGCATTGTTGTAGCACTTCGGTTCGCAGGTTCTTGACTGGTGGAACGTATACCCTACCTCGATGATAGACCAATCCATCATCCTCTTCCCATTCCGCAATTCCATCGGCCAGGCGTTGAAGGCCTTTCTTCCGCAGCTCTTCTAACCCTTCCAGTACTTCCGCCTCCCTCTGCGATGCTTTCCGAATACGGTCCTCTAGCGGGTTCTGTAGTGAGTTTGCTGCAATCCGCACAAAGTGAGCTGGCTTTAGGACCGTTTGTTGTTGGTTGTCTTCGCTGTCCAACACTTGGTGTGTTGCCATACGGGAAAGGGCGTCAGCCTGTGTGTTTGTTTTCCCTGGGCGGTGAATAAGCTGAAAATCAAACCGGGATAGCCATAGTGCCCATCGTGCTTGCCGTCGACTTAGGTCCTGGGCGGAGCGCCAGAACTCTAGGTTTGCATGGTCAGTGATGATCTCAAAGGGTTGTGGTGACCCTTCCAAGAAACTTCTCCAATCCTTCAGCGCTTCGATGATAGCAAGCATCTCTCGGTCGTAGATTTCGTAATTCCGCTCCGCTGGTTGCATGGAGGCCGATCGGAATGCCACTGGGTGCCACTGACCATCGTCTTGCAGCTGCATTATGGCCCCTCCAGTTGCAAAGCCTGATGCGTCCACCTCGAGTCGAGTGAGCCTGTCGGGGTCCCAAAGAGCCAGCACGGGTGCTGAGATGAAAGCTTCCCGGAGTGTGTCAAACGCTTGCTGCTGATGTGTCCCCCAGTCAAACTTCGTGTCCTTCCTCGTCAGATCGTTCAGAGGGCGTGCTATTCGGGCAAAATTCCATATGAAACGACGATAGAAATTAGCAAACCCTAAGAATCCTCGCAGCTCCCGTAGGTTCTTTGGTGTTGGCCAGTCGCAGACTGCCGCTACCTTTACTGGGTCCATGCGCACCTCCCCTTCTGATATCACCAGTCCCAGGTATTCGATCTGCAGTTGTTCAAATTCACACTTCTCCGGCCGGAGGTACAGGTCGTGTTTTTCTAGCCGGGTTAGTACCTCTCGCACCACCTGTCGATGTTCCTGTATATCATTGCTAAAGATAAGGATGTCGTCTAGGTAGACCGCCACCTTCCCCGCTGCCACTAGGTCTGAAAATATGGAGTTCATGAGTGCTTGGAAGGTGGCTGGAGAGTTGGTAAGACCAAAGAACATTACGCTGGGCTCAAACAACCCTCGATTGGTTGCGAAAGCCGCCTTCCATTCATCTCCCTCCTTAATCCGAACATTGTTGTAGCCCCATCGAACGTCAAACTTGGTGAAGTACCGTGCTCCCTGCAGACGGCTGACAATGTCTGCAACCAGTGGTAGGGGGTAACGATTCTTCAGCGTGACCTGGTTGAGTTTCCTGTAGTCCTGTACGAAACGGAGTTTACCATCCTTCTTTTTCACAAAGAAGACGGGTGAGGACAGTGGTGACTTTGAGGGTCGTATATAACCCTTTCGCAGGTTATCATCCAAGAATCGGTCAAGCTCACCCTGTTCGTTTAGTGACATTGGATATACCTTGGTACGCATTGTTTCAGGTGCCCCTGGGATTAGTTCGATGGCGTGATCCCATGGCTGATGGTCCGGGAGACGTTCTGAAGCAGTTTCAGAGAATACCTTTTTGAAGTCTCGATAGGGTTCCGGGACCATTTCTTCAAAGGTTTTCACAGGTTTTGCCTTGTGTGCTTGTTCCGCCAACTGTTGGGAGTAGGTGAAACCTGCGGCACACCAGACCTCCTCCGTTTGTTCCTGTAGGATCCCCGACTTCACCCATGCACGACGGGTTCGTCGGTTGGCTCGGATTCGGTGTATGGGGGACTCTTCGTCATCCTGATCCGCACTACTCTGTGGAGGTTCGGGGGTGCTAGCTGCCTGGATTGTCTCCTCAGTTTCTCCCTCTTCCGCGCTCTCTTCGACTGTGGCCCACTGCGGCTTGACTGAGAGCCGTCCCTTCTCCCAGTCAATATCTGGGTTGGCCTTTCGTAACCAAGGTAGCCCTAGGATTAGGTCTTCACTGCCCAGATTAGTTACCAGTAGGTCCGTCCATCATTCTTGCCCGTCAACGGTCAGGGCCAGCGTGCAAAGTGCGTGATCTGCCCTGCCCGGTTGGCAGAACCATTGATGTTGAAGACCCCAATGGGCTTCCTAAGTGGGAACGTCCTTACGTGGTGGCGAGCGACGAACTCTTCGTTCAAAAATAGAGCAGTGGCTCCAGAGTCGATCATGGCCGCAGTTGCTATACTGTGATTCCTGCCTCTTAGTTCTGCGTTGATTCGGAAATGCGATGAACTGGAATTCAATTCCAAAATGGTAGATATTTTACATGAGGAGAGAGAATCATATGCGGAACTAGAGTGTATAGCAAATTGGTTAACGGGTGCTCTCGATGCGGCCGAGACGGGCACCTGCTTTAAAAACCCTCCTGCGATCCAGATGCTGGGGCCATGGTGTTCGCTCTGTTCAGGAGTTCCTGCAGCTGAGCGATCTGGGTAGAGAGATCGGGGTTGAGCGGAGTCGGCGGAGCAGGAGCGGGAATGGGAACAGGAGCGGGGGCGGAGGCGGCAATTTGAACCGATTCATTCGGGAACAGGGTAAAGGGTATTGAGGACGAAGCGGAAACTTGTTATCTACGGGGTTGTGGGCGCTTACCACGGCCCCGCTCTAAACCCATGAACTTGTCTTGGCAGACCAATTCCAGGTGACCTCGACGACCACAGTAGCGGCATACTGTGTCCTTGTACGAACAGTTCTTCTTCTCGTGGTTCTGTGCGCCACAGCCGTAACATCTGCCTCTCATCTGTGCCACGAAACTCTCCCTGCTATTCCCGCTGGTATGCGTGGCATCGACGTCCATGGCGTAAGAGTTGGAAGGAGGAGAGGGAGTGTGAGAGGTGCCCAGATTACGGCCTGTCATGGTAGGATCATGCATGAACACATCCACCGAGACTGCCCGTCTGATTGCCTCCTCTAGAGTGGGGGCTATCCCCTGGGCAATGTTAACCACGATGAGATTTTGTCGGATCTCGGGGTTAAGGCCACTATGGAATCGCTCGCGTAGGTCGATGTCCGAGAGTCCAGTTCGATCACCAATGTCCTTGAACTTTTGTGCGAATTCCGCTACCGTCTGGCCTTTTCCCTGTTTGAGATGTTGGATTGCATTCCGGGCCTCCATACCTGCATCGATTGATTCAAATCGAAGTGAGAAGGCTCGCACAAAGTCTTCCCAGCGTCCGTTGAATGGTGTCCTTCCATGGCTGAATTCCAAGAGGTATGGGGTGGCCCAGTCCGCCGCGTTTCCTGAGAAGAATCCTAGGGCTGCCTTTATCAGCTTATCTTCCTTGCCACTCAAGTCCGTTTGTTCCATCGCCCAGCTCTGGATCTGAGCGATGAACCAACGTGCTTCCGCACTACTGGTGCCCTTGAAGAGCTCCGGTTTGTTCATGCTTGATTTGGCTGTGGCCTTCTGTAGGTTAGCTGTGAGCTGAGCCACCTGTTCAATGAGCTGAGCCATGAGTTGATTGGCGTCGACTGTGGTAGGGTTGGACATGGCTGGTGGAGGAGTGGCTGGAACGGGGGTAGTGGCAGTGATAGGTATGATCTGTGTCCCGTCACTGAGGGAGGCTTCTGTGCTAATAGAATTAGCAGTGGCGTGGGGGCAGGGTTGAGAACTACAATCAGCCCAGTTCTGGTTCGGGGGACGGTGGATGTGAGTTCGGTCTTTAGTGTCAAAGGCGTGCGGGTAGACGGAGCAGTCAATGGTAGACGTGGTGGAAGCGGATCCTGCAAGGATAACCCAATCGGTAGGTTATCAGTGCAGTAAAAGATCTTGACCTAATGTCACAAAGAGGTGACGACGGCGGCAAGACTAAGCGGAAGCGGACAGATACTGATCCCAACGACAAAGTTATATTCATAATAAATACTGAGGAGTAAGTAAAGACATACCTGATCCCAACGACAAAGAGGTCAAGATAAGGGATCAGGTTGTGGGGGCTGGCTTATATATACAAAGGTAAGGTACGGGAATCATGATGTCATACTGTATAGTCCAGGAACGAGGAATGGAACGGAATGGACTGGAAGGTTCCGGATCGATCATGATAGGTAACAGTGATGGAATGATGTATTGTAAAGAAAAGGAAAATAATAGGGGTGGCTCACTTCATGACAGCAGAATGCAAAGATCTACACTAAAATTACATGTGTCTCAAATGAAAAACTTTTGAAGCTAGACAGCCTGCATATTTTTACAGGGAATTATCCCATTTTTTTAGTGTTTCTTATTAATATGGATCCTCTCTTATGGATGACACCATAATTTTGAGAGCTCCATGTTGAGGGATGGATGAAACACACATCAGAAATTGGAGGTCAGCCTCACAATTACGTGACACCGACGCACCCATTCTTACTCCACATATTTGCTTCTCTCAATGGTGGGCCGCGCAGAATCCAAGCTGGTAAAGCAGCACAAGCAGTCTGAAGAAAATGAGCAGCGCTTGGAACGTGCATTGGCTGCATACGTGGAGGGAGTTCAATTGAAGAAGAAAGGTCACTCCATCTGAAAGGTTGCGGAAGAATTTGGGGTGTGCCGAATGACTCTCAAACGAAGATATGATGGAAAGCGTTCAATACGTGAATTTAATGCTACAAAACAGAAGCTCACAGTTGCTGAAGAGCACCTGATTGCTGACTGGGTCACTCAGCACTGTGAACAAGCCCTACCCCCAACTCCTGCTCAAATTCGGGTGCATGCTGAATACATTCGCCAACAAAACCATCCCGAGAAACAACCCATTGGCACCTCATGGGTCACCAAGTTCTTTGCACGCCACCAAAACATCAAAACAGGCTGGAGCAAAAGCCTCGATAACCAACGTGCAGCAGCCCTGAATCCAAACGTGGTGAATGCCTGGTTTGAACTTGTGAAGAAGGCCACCGTCGATGAAAATGTACCTCCGGAATGCATTTGGGGCATGGATGAAACAAATTGTCCCCGGGGGAACTTGACGACAGAACGGGTGGCTAAGGTGAAAGGAAAGAAGACCCAACACAAGGCAGGAGGTGCTAATCGGGAGACTGTGACAGCAGTTGTCGCAATATGTGCAGATGGGTCTGCGCTTCCTCCTACCCTGATCTTCAAAGGAAAGAATCTATATTCAAGATGGACTACAAACAATATAGCGAAGGCAAGGTAAGATCCCTAACCTGCTCAGTACGCACACAAGCTAAACTCTTGTAATAGATTTGCTTGCTCACCAAAAGGTTGGACCGACAGCATAATCTGTATGAACTGGATCAAGAATGTATTTGAGCCTGAAATATGCGAGAAAGCAAATGGACGCACATGTGTACTGTTCATGGATGGCCATTCCTCTCACTTCACACCTGAAGTGATAGAATTTGCGATGCAATTCAGCATTCGCATTGTTGGCTATCCGCCCCACTGCACCCATGCCCTTCAAGGTCTTGATGTCGTCTGTTTTGGGAAGTTCAAGGTCGAGCTGAAAAATGCTGTCACTGACTTCGAACAGACACACAAGCATGCAGTCAACAAGTCAGACTTTACAGGAGTCTTTGGAACAGCATTTATGAATTCATTCTCGGAGAGTACAGTGAAAGCTGCTTTTTCTGCGACTGGAATACACCCCTACAACCCCTCCACTATTACGCCGGAGCAGATGAAACCTGCAGAAGCAGTATCAATACAAGGCTCATTTGCATTGACACAAACGAGCCCAGTGAGAGCCATTATGAAAAGCTTCAGAACTTACTGGCCTACCAATTTTGATCTCTCTCCATCACACCAACAAACACCCACCACATCATCTTCAAATTTCACTCTCGACATTGCTCCTGAATTCCAAACTCTGTTAACCCCGCATCGACGACAATTTCCTGACACACCAGTTGATGATACACCTTCAAAGAGGATGCGAATCACAGCTGCGAATCTCGCTGCGACATCGTCTGGCTCATTCCTTGTCTCCAAGAGCCCATACAATTCCCAAACCCCATTCCCCCGACTCCTTGACCGGACCATAGTCAATCTCCCCAGGCCCGATTGGTCACTGACTCGAATTTCTGCTGATCCTGATCAGTACAATGGGAAAGAGGCCATGGGACATGCAATTGGAAAACTTACAATGAACCTAAAAAATGCCAAAGATCATCACGATGTCTTCTGTGAAAACCAGGAAATTTTTGCTGCTCAGACAGTGATCCAGGACATGACACTTGCGAAGATGAGCCGTGTCGTATATGAGCAAGAAGAAGAGAAGAAGTTGAGGAAATCAACGTTTGCCCTTCCAGACCCGGGCTATGGCCGGATCTGGACAGATGAAGCAATTGCGCAGGCCATGAGGGATCACAGGGACAACGAGGCAAGGAAAAAGGCAGAGAAGGACCTGGGAGCTAAAAAGAGAGAGACAAAAAGAAGTCAGAAGGCTGAAATCGAGAGGAGATGGAAAGAGATCAAGGAGACTCATAGGAATGAGCTTGAGGCGCATAAAGAATGCTGTAAAAAGCTTCGAGAGGATGGGATGAGGGTAAAGGACTTGCCTCCAAAGCCAAAGCACATTTCTAGAAAGGACCTGACCTCACAGGTCCTTGAAGAAATTGAAGGGGAAGCAGTTGTGAGTGAGGGTGACGATGAGACGGATGAAGAGAGTAACAGCGGCGACAGCGATGACTCGGACTCAATGTAATTACGTAATATCTTCCCACTGGCACAAGGACTACATTTTCGTGATATTTGCTTCCTGTGAAATTCTGCATCCATAGCAAGAATTCTACTTTGAAATACCCTCAAAAATTTAGGAGTACATTCTATAGAGCATCTTAAATATACTCATAAATTTAGCCAAGGGAATTTATCCAAATGTGAAACCTGAGAACTCATATGAAAAGTTTTGGCACAAGGACTACTGAATGACTGTAGTGGACTGGATTTCAATATAAAATATGGTAGTGTAGAAAAACACGCAACTACCTTTACCAGACAAAAAAAGAAAATTGAAGTAGATAAAAAACCTATACACTACGGACCCGGCACGGCTGAATGGACTGCTCAAAGGCTGAGAGAGGGAGAACTCCCAAAAGCTGTTGGACTTTTAAGGACTTGGATACCTTCTTGTGAACAAGAGAAGCCTCGGAGGAAACCGTTATGGAAATTCACGCACTGAATTGGAAAACAGCAGTCAAAGCTGTTAAGAGTCTCGCAACCAAAAGGAGCTATGTCCGAGGTACACATGGAAAAAGCTTGAAACTCCTGGTTATTGTCAAAACGTTGGAGGACAACAGGCAGATAGTTACACAAGGACTAGTTGACAGTGGAGCTACAGGTTCGTGCATTGACTCAGACTTTGTAGAACGGCATAGGATTCCAACCAAGGAATTACCTATAAGGACACCTGTCTACAATGCTGATGGCACACTCAATGAGGCCGGCTCCATAACTAAGTATGTCAAAGTCCGCATAACTATTGGTGATCACTCAGAATGCATTCAATTCGGAGTAACAAACCTTGGGGAGAATCAAATCTTCCTAGGACTAGATTGAATGTGTCATCATAACCCAAGCATTGACTGGATCACGTCAGAAATTGCCTTTGACTGGTGCCCTTCCCAATGTGGCTACAATCCTCACTTCTGGACACCCAAAGACATACAAACACGAGCACTCCTCCAGGATAGCGAGAGACTGTTCATATTCGATTGGGATTGGTATGTACATGAACAAGTAGAATCCAGGAGGTGGACAATGGAGAAAGCCACGGAAGAGTTGAAGAAGCATTTTGACACCTCCCAACCATATGTGAAAAAATACCTGTTGATACACCCTGAAATAGTCTGTGCATAAAAACCTGGAATTTCTGAGATTCTACAAGCATGGATAGGTGATACTTCTAGCAGGTCTACAGTACATTGTACACTACAAGAATTGTACAGAAGGCCACTACAGATGAGCTGTGAAGGTTCTCAGTGGTGACACTCAGTTATAATCAGCTTGAAGCAGTACTAAAACCCATTCTTTGTGCCCAACTACGCCTGTAAAAAGTGGTTTTTTGTGATTATTATGCATGATGAGTCCTATAAGCCAACCCAGTTAGTTTCCAGTGAAGCAGAAAGAAAAACCCCGAAATTTGTACAGATGATGATGATCCAGATGACAGGTTGGCAAGCTACCAAGTTGACAGCTAGGGGCTAGACAACAGAATTCTGATTAGAAAAGTGTCATGACAGTAATCTGACAGCTGTCATGTGTCATGACAGGGATCTGACAGTTGCAACGTGTCATGACAGGGGTCTGACAGTTGTCATGACATGTTCTAGAACTGTGGAGCTGAGAAGCTTCTGGAATGATGAATAATATATAGAACAGCAGATCTGGATCTATGGGACAGGATATAAAAAGAGCTCAAACTCAAGAAGAACAGGGAGCTTTCTTCCCCCCCACTTTTGTTGTGATAGCTGGTCCAACAAAAGGGAAGATTAGTTCCACAGCACAAGCATAGAAAGAATAGAATGAACAGAATGAAGCAGAAAGATCAGAAGTCAGACAGCTTGTATAACACAGAAAGATTGTACTTATAACACAGAAAGAAAAGAAAGTAAAGTTATTCAAAGTCCAGTTTAGTAAAGTTATTCAAAGCAAGTTCAGTAAAGTTATTAGAAGCAAGTCAGATTAAAGAACCCAGTAGCAATTGCAAGCCCAAGTTTGATAGAACTTGTGTCAGAAAAACTATCAAAACCATTGAATACAGAAGTTGTGAAGATTCTACTTAGAAGTTTAGATCCTCTTTGCACCCTTAAAGAACTTGTGTTTGAGTGTTGGTGTGTGTGTGTGTGTGTTGGTGTTAGGTTTCTAGCATCTTCATTCTGCATTCAGCCCTCAGTCAGCATATCACTGTTACGAACTGACTCTTTTTCAATTTCTTTTTATCTATCCTATCATACTTTTTCTCTCATCTTTTCCTTTTCTTTCATTTACATACATGTGACAGCCTTGGCATTCTCGCAATGTCAACGCATTTCTCTCATGTCTGTCAAACTGTTGACAGACTGTCATTCCCGTGCTGTCAACACAACTCTCTCATGTCTGTCAGACTATTGACAGATTGACAGTGTGGGAATTCTCTCATGTCTGTCAAACTATTGACAGATTGTTGTATAGCCTCACAGTTATGACGTGAGATAGTTCCCATGGGTTCATTTCAGAATATGTATATAAGATAGGGCATTTCCTAGAGTAATCTCTATCTCTGATCTCGTCTATTCTCCTCTGTAGCTAGACAAGTATCTGAGGACATACTCCTCCTGCACTATCCATTATCTTTTGATCTGTTCTCTCTGTGTGACGCCTGGCTTAGTATTGAGCTATCGAGTCGCTGACAATACCCAGATGTTTTCAGTCAAAAGGAATTTGACCAACTACCACAGTGACGCCCCTGGGATCATGCAATCGAATTAACGCCTGGTTCTAAGCCACTTGATTGTAAAATCTATCCATTGAACCTGAAGCATTGGATGCGTTCCTTGAAGAAAACATTCGAACTGGACAAATCCGACCCTCAACATGCCAATGGCCTCACCATTCTTCTTCGTCAAAAAGAAAGATGGAACCCTTAGACCAGTACAGGACTACTGTAAACTGAATGAGATGACAGTCAAGAACCGTTATCCACTTCCCCTCATTCAGGAACTGATCGACCACCTCAAGGGTGCCAAAATCTTTACAAAGATGGATATCCATTGGGGATTCAACAACATACAGATCAAAGAAGGAGATGAATGGAAAGCTGCATTCAGGACCAATCGAGGGCTGTTTGAACCAACTGTCATATTCTTTGGATTAACTAACTCACTGGCAACATTCCAAGGATTCATGAACCACATCCTTTGGGACTTGATTAATGAAGGACATGTTATAGTCTACATGGATGATATACTCGTTTTTACAGATGACATTGAAACTCATCATTCCAACGTCAACCGAGTACTCGATATTCTGCGAGAACATAAGCTTTTCTTGAAACCTGAAAAGTGTTCTTTTGAGAAAACGTCCATAGAATACCTTGGAATCATCATTGAAAATGGTACTATCCGTATGGACCCTAAGAAGGTTCAAGCTGTTTGAGAATGGTTGACACCTTTGAAGAAACACGATGTCCAACAATTTCTAGGGTTTTGCAACTTCTTCCGACGTTTCATCCAAGGATTCAGCAAAGTTGTGAAACCATTAACAAAACTTACCAGAAATTCAAAGTGGGAATGGACAGTGACCCAACAATGTGCATTTGACAAGCGTCGGATCTGCGAAGAAGTGGTCCTTCTAATTCCTCGGAATCATGGTAAACTCCGACTTGAAGCTGACTCATCTGACTTTGCAAATGGTGGTATTCTGTCCCAGTTTGTGGATGGTAAATGGTGGCCTGTGGCATTCCGATCTCGTTCACTCAATGAAGTTGAATGGAATGACGAAATTTATGACAAGGAACTCATGGCTATAATGGACTCACTCGATGACTGGCGTCAATACCTCCTTGGTGCAGAAGAGCAGATTGAAATCTTCACAGACCATGCAAATTTACAGTACTTCAAAAAACCTCAGAAGCCACTTCAGTCACCCACCCATCCCACCCTACTTAGGGTGTAAAATCCCTGTCAGAGTTACCCCCTAGAGGGCCCTCATCCCTGGGATATCCCAGCTGAGACCCCAGACACTCCCAGCCAGAGTGGGATTCCCGCCCTGCTTTGAGAATTTGCATATGAAAATCCCTCCATAAATAGACATCATAGCTTCCTTGGGATTACATATGCTGAGATGATACTCCCCTCTCAGTAGTCTTGTGTATTGGTAATCTTCTGCATCAGAAGATCAATAGCCTAGGCATACTCAAGCAGAATAAGATGCCATGTTTACAAGAAGCATTACATGCAAGACATAGTGTATGTTACAATATGATATGTCTCCACTTCAACTTGGAGTACCAAGTGCTCTGTACCTCCCCTGAGATTCCCACTTTACCTGGGAATCCCATGTTGTCTCCACCTCAGTTGGGAATCCCAAGTGTTCCGTACCTCCTTTGGGATTCCCACCTTACTTGGGAATTCCACTTCAGCTGGGAATCCCATGTTGTCTCCACCTCAGTTGGGAATCCCAAGTGTTCCGTACCTCCTTTGGGATTCCCACCTTACTTGGGAATTCCACTTCAGCTGGGAATCCCATGTTGTCCCCACCTAAGTTGGGAATCCCATGTTGTCCCACCTAAGTTGGGAATCCCAAGTGTTCTGTACCTCCTTTGGGATTCCCACCTTACTTGGGAATTCCACTTCAGCTGGGAATCCCATGTTGTCCCACCTAAGTTGGGAATCCCATGTTGTCCCACCTAATTTGGGAATCCCAAGTGTCCTGTACCTCCTTTGGGATTCCCACCTTACTTGGGAATTCCACTTCAGCTGGGAATCCCATCTCACTTAGAAATTACATCTGGTCATATTGCACTACACCAATTGGATTACATTCCATTATTCTTGTACATATACATGGTAGCTATCTGTGATATCTAAGGTATCTATATGTTCTACCAATGCCACATCTAAACCAACATCTGTAATTTCCTGATAGTCATTGTCATCTTCAGTGCCTCCTATATCTAAGCCACCCTCTGCATTCCAAGCTTCCAACTCTTGCTCTGAGGGCCCCATGAAGCAAGGTACTATCTCTCTAGGCAGCTGAGTGAAAGACTCTCTCCAGCCAACCAGCAGTTGGCCAAGCTCTTGCTGCTTGAGATGCATCTGATAAAGCAGGTCTGGTTCTGCTAAGTTTTCAGCTTGGATTGAAACATAATTTGTTCAATTATGATACAACATACCTTTAATTTCAGATATTGCCCTGCTTACCACCACCCATTCTTCAGCATACCACTCAGCTAATTGGTGTATCTCATATCTGAGTCGTGACAATGATTCATCAGCTCGGTCTCGGAGGAGTATACCTCGGATTCCTGTCCGGACCTGCTCATCTGCCAGCCATAATGGCGGATTCACTACATCATCATTGTCATCAAGGCCATTGTCATCCCAAATAGAATCATCCACATCAAGAGTGAATAGTTCCTTCATCTCAATCTCCTTCGGTACCTTTGCATTTGGAGGTGCTCGTCCAGAGGTAACCCTTTCCGACATTGACTTGCAAAGCTTGTTATATTTCTTCACCAAGGACTCAATTCCAGGGTCCCGCCGTTTTACAGTGCTTTCGGTATGATTGTGTAGTTTCCGCTCTGATGCTGACAAAATCCTAAGTACAAAGGAAGTGTCGCAAGTAAACAAAACACCTACTGTTGATTTGTCGACGGAAAGAGCGTTCAAGGCGGTCGCGCTCAAATTTACGGGCCCTGAGTCGCTGACAAATGCGAGTCTTCAGAGCTCGTGCATTCATGCGGTCACGTACAAATGGACTGGACGCCAAGTGCCGATATTCCCGCATTCCGTCGACACCCAATTTGGTCTCTTTAGCGCGCAAATCTTCACCTATTTTTCTAAGCTTGAGCAAGGCTGAAGGAAGCTCTAGCTCGGCATTAGCTATGTCGTAGGGTTGAGCGGAGGGATTGGCTGTTATCTCTTCAAGTCGTTTGACGGATTCAGCCACAATATCGCGCGCTTTTTGTGTCTGTATTGCAGCCTGAATTGCCTTCTTCCCAGCTGTAGGGGATTGACCTGAACCAAAAAAAATTCTTGTAAGAAGTCACACAAATTCAATGATGATGAACTCACGTGGTAGTGGCTTGGTTGAAGCCTCCACTTGAGCATGCCATTGCTGGCGCAGGAATTCAGGACTTCGCATTGAATAGCGCACATCTTTGTCTCCTTCTTCCCAGCGGGTTGAGGCTTGTTTACATTTCCGTACAAGAAACAGAAAAATATCACGCAAGCTCGCGGAATGGATGTATTGAATCTGTGAGTCTAGGGTATGCAGTCGCGTATAATACTATGTCAACTGATCAGCGACGCTGTGACTTGAAAGCACGAAGAAATACTTACTCCACATACCCTCAAAAATGCAATGAGCCCACTTAAGAGGTGCCAAAAACGTTCACAACCTTCACCATCCGCGAGTCCGAAGCCCAGACACTTGCGAGGATGGTAGACACACTGGCATGCCCAACCATGCCCAAAGGCATGAAAGACAGAGATAGCAAATCCAAGGCGGGGGAAGTACTCTGGTAAAAACTGCCACTTCACACAGCTACGCTCTAGCTGGCAGGCAATATCATAAAGCAGCCCAACGGTCCAGTCGGGAGGGAGATGTTTGAAAAGAGTGTCGATCAGAACAAGGGCAAAGTATTGACACTCTCCTGGAGTATTCATATCTACCAACCAAAGAACACGATCATGACAACACATAAGAGCCATGAGAGCTGTCGAGTCGAAAAACCTGGTGCTGGCCTTCTGTCTGTCCCCATCAGCAGCTGTGAAACTATCATGACATGCATTTAGGACCGATGCAGGGACCTTCAGACCATCTTCGACTGTATCATCCAAGTCAGCCTGTGAAGTAGCGGGAGCTGCCGCAGGCGATTGCATTGACTCTACACGATTCTTCCACACCTCTACCTGGTCTGTGGGTATGAAGCTTGTATGCGGATGTTCATAAAAAGGATCACGAGTCTGGTGATTGTGCTTTTGAGTAAAGCACGCATCTAGACAGACCAAGACACTGAAGCTGCCAACGTGTTAACCGAAAAATTCCTAAATACTAGAAAGCTACAAGCAACGACTTACCCGTCCTTGAATTTGGTTTTACCCCCGAAACAAACCGGACATCGCTCTCGTAAGTATTCCGAAGGACGACTTAACGGTGGAGGGTCAGGAGCAATGGTGCACTGTCTCTTGGTTATGGCACCTGATTCACTGTCTTCATTGTCGTCAAACTCTGCGTGAATTCTAGACAAGTCCTTATCCCCAGTGCTTTGATCGTCAGAAGAATCGAACAGGTCGTCGAGAGAAAATTCCGAGCCCGCGAGTGTAGAGGGCGGCTGAGCGAGAAGCTCAGCCTGGATCGTGGTGCGAGTCGAGGTTAAGACAGAACAAATTTGGGAGTTGGCCCGGTGTTGAAGCACGTTGTACCAGCGCAGGCAGTTCGAAAATCGACGTCGCAGTGGATCCTGTGGATGGTTAAGAGGATGAAATTCGAATCACACAGAAAATCTTACTTTGCCGTTCATGTGGTAGCCTTGGGACTTGAGAAAATCCTCGATTGCACCGCAGAATGCAGTGACATTGGGTGCGATGCGAACAAACAACCGAGTTACAAAGTCCAGAACCCGTAGATCTACTGCTAACGTGGGTAGGAAAGGGGCACATCCAAATAGACCTTGTTCGATCAGTTGAACGGCGCACGGACGACATTCGCATATTTGTAAATTGATTTTCTGCACTTCTACAAACAACTCATGTTAGTCGGACATTGCCTGTAGATTGAAGAACGCACTGTTGAAATATAGGACCCAAATCTCCAGAGTTCTCGCTCCAGAACCCATACACACACATGCCACAGGTGGGACTGGTGGCTCATGAGCAAGACTGACCGATTCACGAAGATATTTAAGATATGGCGCGAGAAGGCGAGGTAGTGCTACGTTCTCCCAATTTTGAGCTTGCCGGATTCGTTTATCTCGGTGTGGTGTTGTTGGAGGTAGTGGTGGATCAGGAGCCTCAAACAAGGGCTCTTCCGCGCCATTTGAGTGAGTATTTGGCACTTCAGAATCATCGTCGGTAAGGGGCCTCTCGAGGAAGCCGACTTGACCCTGAGGGGTTGGGAGAAATTTGCGTTGGGCAAAGGTTTTACCGTGGGGGCCATAGAGAATCATTGGGGCATTTCTCTTGCTCGGAGATTTGGAGCGCAGGGAACTCGGAAAAGCGATATAACTTGAACATTTTGGGGTTTCAGGATGACTTGGGACTTTCTGGATCTGTGCACGAGGAATTCGTGGTCGCGACATGCTAGAGAACAACTAATCAGCACGGACAATCTGCTCTGAAAACTGAACTCCTAACGGTTAGAGGGTCTGCCGATCCCGCGCTTGAACAATATAATTTAGTTTAACGTCTTTTCGGACATTCACTGTTCTGTCGAACAATGACACTCATTCGCGTAGAGGCTCTATCCAAATTGATCTATTATTGCATATGTAAGACAAAACAATACACGGCATGTACAAAAATCAAGGCCAGGGGTTACAATTATAACAGATATATCATACAATAGTACATGTTATCTCCGTCTTTTTTTATTGTCCTGCTCATGATAATAGTCTCGCAGCTTTTTCAAAAAATCGACACTGTTCCCTGCTTTTCGGTCCTGAACAGTCTCGTGAACCTGCGCAATCCACCTTCGATCAAGCGTAAGAGGCTGCAACTGAGTTATAACTTCTTGTTCGTGGTGATCCGCTTTGCTAGTATTGAGTTTTTTCATCCAAACCGGTTGGATGATCCACAGCGATTCCTCGGGAGCCTCTTTACTATAAACCTGCCCCACTCTCCGTCCCATCATCCCAGCATGTTCTGGGGGATGAAGAACAATATAAAGACCCATTGCCGTGGCTGGCCGGCCAAGTGTTTGAGACTTGAGACTTTTTGTGTCGGGAGGTAGCTGAGAAAGAGCAAGCCGAAAGTGTGGTCCTGACTTGGACCCTCCAGGATGTTCCTTTCGATAAAATACTTCATGTTCTCCATCAAAGTTCTGTTCATAATGTACACGATAGTCTTTCCATCCCACATTGAAATTCTCAAGCACTTGAATAATCATGTTACGATCACCCAGTCCCTTGATGAGGTCAGGATTGAGAATCCAGTGACCAGTCCATCGAACAGGGGTGGAAGGGGAAGGGGAGGTGGAGATAGGAAATGCAGAGCCATCTTCGAGAGCTGGCGTGGATCTGCAGGGTGTTTGACTGCCACTGGCGGTTTGACCAGTCCATTGAACAGGGGCGGAAGCAGAAGCGGAGGTGGAGATAGGAAATGCAGGGCCATCTTCGAGAGCTGGCGTGGATCTGCAGGGTGTTTGACTGCCATCTGCTATGTGAGATGCATCTCGTGACTGTTGCAGATGTGCTTCAGCATTTCCGCGAGCCTGGAGATTTTCTTGAGAGTGGACGTAAGGATCAGTGCGAGATCGAAGTCGAAACCGACGCTGCTCTTCTGCAGAGTATCGAGGGATGTACCCAGGCTTAAAATTCAAGAAACGTAGATGAGGAAGAACATTTCCGGACTTGCCGTTGTCGTGAAGAAATTTATATGTGCTAGTTGAAACCATTTAGTCCTTTCTAGATAGAGAGAGAGATATACGTACTCCGCATGTCGTATCCTGTCATAGTCAAACCAGTCAATTTGATTCAAAGTACCCACAACGTTCGGGAGGACTCCAACCAAAAGACCACTGACAGTCGACGGGTCCTCTTTGATGTCTTTGACCATACCCCTATATCCCTTGTGAGAATGATTGACTGCAATGGGAACCACCAAGGTACCAGCCCACGGAGCATAACGGCCTGTGAACGAATTGTCACGATAAGAAGAGGTAGTCCCCCCAGCATCAGTTCAACGAAATGCGCAGATGATCGATATTGTTCAGTCACAAAGGTTGAAATTTGAGGAGTCGAAGTGATCTCAGACCCAGCAGAACCGGAGGGACGACGATGCAACCAGTTCAGAGGAAGCTCAAGGGTCTGCAAGAGTGGTCAGACTAATAGCAACAGCAGGACCAAAAACCTACCGCATCAAAACGCCCTAGAACAACCTTTGCAGAGTTGCCTTCTTGCCACAGTTCGATCACAGAGCCTACGTGTCCACGCAAGGGGAGATATTCTATCGTAGGTGTGGACTTGTCGTATACAGTCTTAATGAGCTTACGATCCTCACCACCTACTATTTCAACTGTATCACCAACTGCGATTTTCTTCAGGAGCGCATTGATGGGCACGCGAACAATTTTGGAAACTGGGGCCTCAGTGAGTGAGACACAGACCTCGCAATGGGTGTCTTCAACAGACTGAACTGTCCCTTCTGTTCCGAAGGGGGCACCATACAGCTGTTCAGCATGTGCGGCGTCAATACCAGGATTCACAACACAAACCTCTTCTCCGATCTGGAAAACCCAGTCGGACGGGGGAGGCATCGCATATAGTGGGTAGAAGCTGAGTACAAAGGGGTGCCGGCTACGTAGAAAAAGTCTGCGGATTGAGGTCGTCATGGACGAAGCAAGTTCGAGTGCCGGGAGACGAAGTTTGACAAGCGCAAGAGACCCTTCATAGGTTTGCCCAAGCCATCGATACTGCTCATCCCAGTTGACGTGCGTGCATGAAAGACCTCCGGCACATCCAACTACCTCACAGACCATAGGGTGTGATTCCTTGACTTGTAAAGACCGGAAAAGAGGATCCATCAAATTGATCAGCTTGGGTTGAGGCCTCGGCATTCGTTTACGCTTATTACCAGTGTTGTCGGGTAGACGAGGACGTGGAATGAACAGGACGAGACATTCATGAGTCTGAGGTAACGTCTTGCAAACTACACCGACATCACCCTTAAACAGACCCCGTTTGGGCTGAACCCATGTCCCTGGCTTGATGAATTCGTGCCGACGATGGAGACGTGAAAAATAGGTATCGTTATACGGGACCCATGTGGAGATTGGCATGTCCAAGCTCAGAGACTGATGAATGGGAGGGACACTAGAAGTGTGCGTCATGTACGTGGTGCCATCGTCTCGAGTTCGAAGTCGAGTACCAGTGATAACTTCTTTTGTAGGAAGTCAACGAGAGTTCCGATACTTGAAACCATCGATTGAGGAAAGATAAGCGGCGAGTGTCGTATTTTGCCGGTGCATGTTGAGAACTACAAGATAAACCCTCCCGGGTATCTTAGAAGGGAAGGCATCGTTGATAACATTGGAGCTGATAGAGCCCTGTTTGATATCCTCGCGTATGCGTCCAACAATGTTGTTCTCTGTACCTAGCTTTGAGACAGTTAGTGTCAAGGTGCTGAACAGGTGCAATGACGATTACTTACACGGCAATGTACCGAATACACCTGAAAAAGGGATACGTCCTCGCTCTGTTGAACCAGTTCATCTAACAAGTTCATTAGCACTGGGTCTCCGGAAGTGACCATGGCTTCGTTATCGTCCTCATCATCGTCCTCCTGTGACAAGGCCGAAAATGTAACATCAAACGATCGAAGCGCGTCTTCTGTTAGAGCGGAGGATGCAGGAGGCACCAGTCTATGACCGGTGATGGAAGATTGCATTGAAGGGGCAGGAAGTTGAGTGGAAGGGATGGAGTTGGTCGAAGGAGGTGCTGGGCGTGCTGTTGGAGGAGCAGAGGTGATCGAAGAGTCCATCGTGGTAGAGGTACGCATAGGAGATACGGGCAAGTTGGGGGAGTGGGGGTCAAATACATTACTAGAGGTTTCTGAGACTGCGGAAGTTCTGTCCTCAGATACTGAACCACCGTATTTCTGAATGACGGGGTCAAGCCAGGTGGTGCGATCGGGTTTGGCTGTAAGTGAGAGGGAGGACGAAGATGAGCCGCGAATGGAATCATCGCGGACAGCATCATCGATGAACTGGGCGTCGTCAATCTCGTTTTCGTCTTCTTCGAAGTCAGACTCCCCAGCCTCCTCAGCTTCCAAGCTGAGAAAATTCTTGACGATGGAGCGTGCTTCTCTCTAGGACAACAGATAAGGGGAACGATGCGAAAGGAGTAGAGCGTAAAATACATACGTGGGCTGCTTCTTGTACGCTGGCCATAGACCTGACAACGATAAGTGGGTCAATTAGACAGGGAGAGCACGGAATTTGAATTGAAAATATGATAAAAACAGTCCGACCTGGCCTCCCCCTGCTTTTCTGAATCTTTGCTTCCCGCTCAGTGTTGAGTTTTACATCTCAGTAGTTATTCTCCTGCATAACGCAGCGCTCAAAGACTGACAGGACGCGATATGTAAAGTCCATTACTTACGATTGTGAAGTACGGAAGAAAGAATGAAAAATTTGTTCACGTGCCCAAGGGGCAAATATTACGCCCATGAACTCTCAATGTCCGATGTATCGGACATTGAGAGTTGCGCAATAGATATAGGCGCTTTTATCTATAAGCGCCTATATCTATTGCGCAACTCTCGTATCGGACATTGAGAGTTCATGGGCGTAATATTTGCCCCTTGGGCACGTGAACAAATTTTTCATTCTTTCTTCCGTACTTCACAATCGTAAGTAATGGACTTATATCTGAGTCTCATTCATCGTCCATCCACGACGGCCCCTTCCTTCAATCATCTCGTCATCGTTTGCAGTCGCCTTGAGACCAGTCTGGTGCCAATTTCTCTTCCTCAATCCACATCAAATGGTCCTTTGAAAAGGTACGGAAGCACAGAACCCCCCCACGATTTCCGATTTCTTTACCCTTCAAAGTTTTCCGTGCCCAAACGCTGTACCGCCGTCGGTGACCGGTTTCGTACTTCTGTGTCAAGCGTTCACTGAATCAAAATCCACTCAAAAATTGATTACAGTTTGTCGAGAAATTCGCTAACGCTATCTCCATTATTGTAGCGATTCATTGTGCAGATAGACTTCAATGCATTGTTCGTATTGACTGATTACGGAAACCTTTCTTGGACATTGCCACCCAAAGCAGACCTGGCTCAAGTCCGAAATGATGTTAAACTAACAATGGAGGTCGCATTAGGGAGACAATATGGCAAGTGCGTGATTTAAATCCGGTGTACTGTCTTTAACTGACGTTTCACGTTTCACTCACTCACAGACTATCGATATGCCCCCTCAAACTCGCAATCAGGGCAGGCGCCAGATGCGCTCGCAAGGAAACCTACAAAGCGTTACTTTATCTACAGTTCCGCAGGCGAAAGTGAAGGCTAAGGTGAGCTACTTTGCACCTTGTACTCTGATCCGTCCTCCGACCCATCTTCTCTCATTGAAGCCCAGTGGACCACGAACTCGGAAATTGAAAATGAATATTACCAACGAACGTTCGCAATCAATTGAAGATGGACGAGAGCAAGAGGAGCATGAACAACCTGCGAAAGCCAAGCATAAGGTATGTCTCAATGTAGTCATTAACGTCTTTGCTATATATCTGATGAGAATACAGAGAAAAATTGCCGGCGGCGGAACTCGCAAGCGAAAGCTCCCAGCACAAGCGAAACACTCCCACAAAGGTGCGGAGGAGGTACAGGAGCAGGAGGAATGGGAAGGGGAAGAGCAGGAGCAGGAGCAAGATGACCAGGACGACAACAATGAAGACCTCCCTCAGCCTAAGCCCCCAAAGCGCCGGAAAACGGTAGCTAGTTGGGTCTCTCATAGTGGTCCAGACCAATCCACGTTGAACTCCGTACCCAGGCCCTTCTTGGCCACTGCATTTGCAGAACCGCTCTCTCTCATCAGCGCCCCCGACGACTTGGAGGAAGACGACGATGGTCTCTCAGCCGCCGTTCTTGCACGGGACGTCGAGAAAGTTGCGAGCATCTGCCAAGTCTACCGAAATAAAGCCTGGGCACACACTCCCGAAGTTGCAAGGGTGATTGACCATCGATTTGACCTTGAACTGGAGGCTTTAGCACGGCTACCTTACATCGACGAAACCATTGATCCCCTGATGATGACGTCCTCATCGAGCCAACAGATATCCAAGAATATTATGCAGAATGACCCCCTTGGTGCTGTCGGGGTGTTCCTACATGCGAGTTATATGTTCCGCGAACTAACGGGAAATTTCTTGCCTGAAATCTGTCACACGTATGCTCAGCGTTTTTCTGACCCGTTGTCTCTGGAGGGTATCATGTGGCGCAATATGGACGCTATCATGACCCTTAACACTGAAGAACTTGAGAAGCAAGCTAATGCACAGCGCGCGCTCGATCTGGAACCTTCTCGGCCTACACAATCGAATCGCCCTTCCACTAGGGAAGACCCTCTGATGCTCACACAGCAGGCAGTAGATAAGGGAAAGGGCAAGGGCAAGGAGAAGGCAGTGGAAGATGACAAGCCCAATGATGAGCCAGACGTCGAGGGGCACGGCCCTGGGAAGTCCAAGGATAGGGGAACGAAGCAGATGGTTGGTGAGAAGGGTAAGGAGAAGGCGAGGGCGAGGGAGGATGATGAAGTGGGTCAGGAAGGTAACGGCAACATCAACAATATGTTCGGTGATGACGACGACGATGATCACGATGAATCCGGCCTCAAATGCTTTGGTCCTTTGCCGAACAAACTGAAGAGCATAATTGATGCCCTCCGTGCCGACTACGAACATAATATCATCGATCTAGCTGAGCAGTGGGGCTATGATCAAAAACGCCTCTTTGACTACTTCCATCCCCACGCAACAGTTCCTCGCGACCTCAACCACTGGAATATTTTCGAATCTTGGTACAAGCACCATGGCGAGCAACAGAAACCTGAAAACCGTAAGTTTTGACTGCACCTCGGATTGATCTCAAAATTCTAATTTGGATGAAGTGTCTCTTGGAGAGTGGACCAAAGTAGTCCGCGATGAATTCAATGCTTTTCTGAAATCCAAGCTTTCTGATGCAGAATTAGAGGATCCCGAGGCTCGTTCAGAAGCTCTCAAAGATCAAATCGAGTGGTACGAAGCTAACTTGGAATCCTACATCGAAAGTCAGAAGCAGTCGGGCAAGATGGGAAAGATGTTGAAGCGGATTCTTCGCCCAGTAATTGATATGGTTCGTTTTCATTTTATTCTGCCGGGCACATCTAACGATTCAATATCCTGTAGTCTCAAAAAATATATCGTGAAACTGGATACGAAATTGGAGGTTACGCCGTCCATCCCCAGTCTGAAAGTGTCGTTTGGGTTGGCACAGACACACTCGAGAGTGTTAAAACAACCCACGGAACGCAAATGATCACACAAGCAAATCAAATTGCCGCACTTGTCCAGTATGTGCTTTTTCTTGTTTCAGCACCGATTATTGAAAGCTGACATGGTCGTTAGTGTGCAAAAGATGGTCGAGAACAACATTGACAGTGAGCTTGCGGAGCTTTCGCGTCACTGTCAGAAAGAAAAGGGTAAGGCTTGGCGTGATGTGCATCGTAGCTTGATCCCAAGAGTATTTTTATATGACGCAAGTAAGATACTTCATTTTTTCTTATGCGCATGACTGAGTATTTTCCAGAGCGCCTCATCGATAGCGGTGCTTTCAACTTCGAACCTTCAAAGCTTCAGCCGACGCTCTTCGTGGACAATGCCTGGCGGGCTAAGTGTCGAATTGTCAACTGGCCAGTTGGAGTATCATTCCTCAATTGTGGGGTGAAGACATCGAATGGTTTCGAGAAAGGTGTATTGGCTGTACGCGATTACAAGACTCCAGCTATTGGAAAGATCGCTCGACCTCGCATGGCTCAAATATTGCGGGCGGTCAACAATGAGAAGGATGGCGAAGATGAGGAGCCATATTTCGAAATGGTTGGCTGGTCTGATGGTAAGTCTTTTTCCTTGCAGTACTTTCTGCTTTTCCTGATGCATCTCCTAGATGAACGTAAATTGCGATTGGACCAGATTGGGACATTGGCTCTGGTTTCAGACACCGAAGGTAACATTGTTGTTGCGGTGTCCCACTCTGAGGCGTACCACGATGCTCTTGCTGCATTCCAGAAGCGCAATATTGATATGGGTGTAAGCGAGTGATAGAGAAACAGTGGGGCGTTGACTTAGCTTATCACCTCTTCGGATTTTTTTTCATATTATCTTGTACCATTACTACAGGATGCAGAGACATGAAATGGTTTTTATTGCGAGACAACAAACGAGTATATAAGAAATGTGAGTAGACCAATCAATTTATAGACCTTTAAACCCTCCAGGACGAGCTTTTGAGATTTTTTGAGATTTTACTCGCTGCGTCGGGCACCGCCCGAGCGATGAAATATTTTGATGGCGGTCACTATATGTCACATGGACCGGCAAAACGGCAGATACGGCAAACATGGACCGGCAAAATGGCAGATGCGGCAAGACGGCAGAAATTGAGGCAGTGTCGCGACGTAGGCGGAAGCGACGACGGGAAGTGATCAAAGCACAGCACGAGCACAAACCTGAGTGTGAGTAACGCTCAACACACAAAGGCAGGAAGGAGAAGTGATCTCAGCGACAGTGATAGCACGAAGGGCCAATCACAAGGGTCAATAAGGCAAGCTAGTTCCCAAAGACCAAGTCAATATTGAGTGTAAATGAATATACAAACACGAACCTAGTTCCCAAAGACCAAGAGGTCGAGATAGGGAACTGGTAGCTGTCTACTGTACTATATATACGAGTCTGAAACAATAGGAACCAGGTAAGGGACAAGGGTAAAAGAACAAGGAACAAAGAACAAGAGCGCGAGAGTGGAATAGTGAAGAACGAATGAGAAGCAAGAAAAGAACAATAAACTAATGACAGCCGAGAGTGAGTGGTCAGATGAACGATGAGTAATGAACGCGGTCATGTGGTTACTAGAGCATGTGAAAATGAAAGAAAGAAAATGATGTAAGTACTTGGTTGTCACGACATTACCCCCCTTCTACAGTCGATGTCCCAGCGACCAGCTCCGTAAGGTTTTCATAGGCTTGCCAGGGCAGCGAATTAAAGATGGCCGCCGAGATCTTCCGTGGCGCATTGGGGTGTGTCCGATAAAAGTCTGCAATTTCTTCGTCACTTGATCCCTTCACATTCTCCTCATTTTCCCAACTGTCCTGTCCCTCATCATAACCCTTCCATCGTACCAAAAATTGTAGTTTCTTCCATCGCCCATAAAACCTACTGTCCAAAATTTTGTCCACCTCATAGAACTCTTCCCCCTCGACGATCTCTGGATCCGGTGGTGGTGGCCTAACTCCATTAACCTCGTTCCCTTTCCATGGTGATAGTCGATTAACATGGATGTTGTCGTGGATCTTCATCCAAGTTGGTAGGTTAAGGCGATATGTCAGAGGTCCGGTCTTTTCTGCTACTTCAAATGGCCCGAGTCGCCGACTCCCAAGTTTTTGATTTTTCTGTCGAATCTTTAGGTTTGTAGCGATAGCCATACCGGTTGTCCAACTGTGAATGTCTGAACCTCCCTTGTGTCGTCTCCCTTAATACGCTCCTTACTCATCCTAAGAGCTGCCTCCGCATCCTCCCGGGGTGCTGTAGCAATGTCAACCGCTGATCAATTGTTGGGTACTTGTTCCAAACTTGGATTGGAATCGTAAACTCGGGGGTGTATCCATAGAGGGTTTCGAATGGAGAATGATCGTGAGCGGAGTGAATTCGAGAGTTGATAACAAACTCAGCGGTAGGTAGTAGTTGATCCCAATCATCTTGTCGTCGACTGATATACATGCGAATGTATCGTTCGATCTCCTGGTTTGCTCGTTCCGTTTGACCGTTGGTTTCAGGATGGTATGCTGTTGTGAGTGCTGATTCTACCCCGAGTCGTTTCAAGAGTTGCCGCATTACATCTGCCGCGAATTGGGGGCCTCTGTCAGAAATGAACCGTCGAGGAAGACCATGAAGTCGGAATATTTCGCGGTAGAAGAAGTCGGCTACGCCATCGGCAGTGATTTCTGTTGTGGTTGGGAAGCAGTGGATCATCTTGGTATAATGGTCAACGAAGGTTATTACAGCATTATGGCCGTCCTGGGTCATGGGGAGCTCTCCGATGAGATCTACGCCAATATCCTGCCATGGACCATCCGGAACAGGAAGGGCTGAAGCGGAGAGGAGTGGTGTGGATTGAGTCACTTCCGTTGCAGAGGTCACATCCTTCTACATATTTGTCCACAAATGACCGCATCCCCGGCCACCAGTATTGCCTGCTAACAAGTTCTAACGTACCATGCATCCCCGGGTGTCCAGCTGTAGGTGAATCGTGACATTGTACCAGTACCGCTTTCCGGAGCTCCGGGTTGGGCGGTACGTATACCTTGTTTCGATAGTACACCAGACCATTGTCCTCTTTCCACTCATCCAATCCCCCGTCAGCACTCGTGGTCCCTTCAGGCTCTTTAATCCATCCAATACCTCTGCCTCCCGTTCGCTAACCTCCCGGATCCGTTCAAGTAGGGGGTTTTGGAATAGTACCATGTGCGCCGCATTGATAAAGTGTTTTGGTTGGAGGACTGTTTGCTCCTTGTTGTCTTCCGCATCGATTACCTGATGTTGTGGCATCCGTGAGAGAGCATCGGCTTGTGTGTTCGCTTTCCCGGGGCGGTGTGTGAGCCGAAAGTCGAATCGGGAAAGCCAGAGGGCCCATCTTGCTTGTCGACGACTAAGATCCTGTGCTGTCCTCCAGAACTCCAGGTTTTGGTGGTCGGTGATGATTCGAATGGTTCGGGTGAGCCTTCTAAATAGTGCCTCCAATCCTTGAGTGCTTCGATAATGGCAAGCATTTCCCTGTCGTAGATTTCATAGTTCCGTTCCGCTGGGTTCAAGGATGCGGATCGGAATGCGACCGGGTGCCACAGTCCATCATCCTGTAGTTGCATCAGTGTACCCCCTGAAGCGAATCCCGAGGCATCTACTTCAATCCGCGTCGGCTTTCCTGGGTCCCATAAGACCAGAATCGGGGCTGAGGTGAAGGAGTCCCTTAATGATTCGAATGCTTCCTGCTGTGCCGTTCCCCATTGCCATTTGATGTCTTTCCGTGTAAGGTCGTTAAGTGGTTGCGCTTTCTTCGCAAATCCTTCAATGAACCGTCGATAGAAGTTAGCAAAGCCCAAGAAACCTCGAAGATCGCGGAGTGAAGTAGGGACTGGCCAGTTTTTCACCGCTTCAATCTTTACTGGGTCCATCCGTACCTCCCCTTCACTGATGACAAGTCCCAGGTATTCAATGGACGTTTGTTCGAACTCGCATTTTTCGGGTCGTAAATAGAGGTCATGTTGAGCCAGGCGGGTGAGAACTTCGTGAACCACGGTTCTGTGTTCTTCTAGGGTTTCGGTGAAGATGAGAATATCATCTAGATATACAGCCACCTTTCCTGAGGCAATCAAATCAGCGAAAATTGAGTTCATGAGGGCTTGAAACGTAGCGGGCGAGTTTGTTAGGCCAAAGAACATGACCAAGGGTTCGAAGAGTCCTCGGTTAGTTGCAAACGCTCCCTTCCACTCATGTCCTTCCTTCACCCGCACATTGTTGTATCCCCAGCGTACGTCGAACTTGGTAAATATCTTTGATTTTCGTAAGCGGCTGATGATGTCAGTGACTAGAGGGAGGGGGTATCGGTTTTTGATAGTGTATTCATTCAACCGTCGGTAGTCCTGTACGAAGCGAAGTTTCCCGTCCTTCTTTTTGACGAAGAAAACCGGAGATGCTAGTGGAGATTTGGAGGGACGGATATACCCCTTCCGTAGGTTTTCTTCCAAGAATCGGTCTAGTTCCTCCTGTTCATTGGGCGACATCGGATAAATTTTGGTGCGCAAGGTTTCCGGTGCATCAGGTTTCAAGTCAATAGCGTGGTCCCAGGGTTTGTGTTCTGGTAAGCGTTCGGATTCCTTTTCTGAAAAGACTTTAGCATGTTTCTGATAGGTAGAGGGTACCATCTCCTTGAAAGTCTTTTGTGGTTTATCCTTATTCGCTGCTTCGGCCAGTTGTTGGGAGTAAGTATATCCAGCTGCACACCAAAGTTCTTCCGACGTGTGACCAATAATACCTGCACGTAACAATGCCCTCCTCCTCTTCCGATTACCAACCAGTCGATACAGGGTGTGCCTTCCTCATATTCAGGAGTTTCCACCAGTTCCTCAAGCTCGTCTGTAGGTGATGGTGGCAGAGGAACGTGTTGCGGGTTGATCTCCAGAAGTCCCTCTGTTGTTCCTCCGATATTACCTTCCTTTAATTCAGGGATCTCCTCAATAGTCATGGTCGGCGGTTTGGTGGTTAGTGGCGTCAGCCGTCCTTTCCTCCAGTCTATATCAGGGTTGACCTTCCGAAGCCAGGGAAGTCCCAGGATAATATCTTCGGACCCCAGGTTGGTGACCAGATATTCAAGAAGTTGAGGTTGATTTTCGTCTACCGTGGAGAGGAGTCGTGCAGAGTGTGTGATTTTACCGGCGTTATTGAGGGTTCCATCGATGTTATAAAGCGTGATCGGGTGAGGGAGGGGCGAGTGTGGATGTGGTGTCTATCCACGAAACGTTGGTGGAGGAATAGACCTGTGGCTCCAGAGTCTATCATCGCTGCGTTGCTTGTACTCTTGAATCTACCTTGTAGCTTAATCGGTACGCGAAAATGGGAAACATCGCTGAATTGAGTGGAACCGAGGATACATGAGGAGATAGAATCATAATTAGAGTACAGTTTGGGGAACCCGGCAGCAGCCGAGTCAGGTTCCCACTTTAAAAATTCTGCCGGAGCTCTGAGATTTGGTCCGCCAACGCTTTCTGGTTGTCCGTTAACTGTTGTAGAATCGAGGAAAAGTCAGGCAGTGGGGCAGGTGTAGCAGCGATAGAGGTGGTGGGTTCGGCAATCATAGAGGTGGAAGCAGCAGTACGAACCGTATTCGGTCTAGAGAGACCCATGAACTTCCTTCGACAGACTGCAGCTATGTGTCCTGTGAGTCCACAGTGGCTACAGATGTCCCGTTCGTGGTGTCCATCCGCTTTTCGATGGTTCTTGGATCCGCATCCATAGCATTTCCCTGTCATGAACCTTCGATACTCCTCCGCCGATCGACCCGTGTTAGTGGCATCCACGTCCATGGCAAATGGATCTCGGGCCGGGGTAAAGGGAGTAGGGTGGAAGGACCCTGTATTGTGGGTGGAGGAGTAGTTTACCAAGGTTTGCCCCTTCTCTCGCGCACGCTCGATTTGTCTATTATCGATCCGGATGGATTCTTTGATCAATTTATCCAGTGTGTCTGTATCCGCTGCTGAGTTGACAAGCCCATCTTTGATGCGTGCTGCCAGGTGTTGATAGAATCGATCTCGAAGATCTGGATCGGAATATCCCGTACAACTAGAGTACTGTTTAAAGGACGCGGCATAAGCGGCTACGGTAGTCTTTCCTTGGAACAGGGTTTTTAAGGCATCCTTGGCATCTACCACCGGGTTTACTGTCTCGAAACGGGCTTTGAAGGCATCCTTGAACACCTGCCAGGTGGGGTAGACAAGAGTGTCGACGGCACCACTGGCTACCTGGCTGATGTTTTCGGAAACTGGGGTAGCCCAGATTGCCGCATCGCCTTCAAGGAACGAAATCGCAGATTTGATGCGTTCCCCCTCATTTGTGCGCAGTGTTTGTACCCCATTGGCCCATAGCTCAAATGCAGCTATGAAGCGACGGCATCATCGCTTCTTTTCCCATCGTAGGGTTGCGGTTTGCTAATCCCTTTGTTAGTGCTGATGTTACCCACCATGCTAGATACTACTGTCTGGAGTTCTGACTGCTGACGAGCAAGCTGTCCAATCAGATTTCCTAGATCTTGGAGGGAGAAGTTTTGTGACATTTCGGAAGTGGGGTCAAGTTCGATTTCTGATTCTGATTCAAATATTGGTTCGGGTTCTGATTCGGATTCGGATGAAAGTGCCGCGATAGTGGTGGGTACTAATGCGGGAGAAGCACGGGAGCTAGGATTCGAAGATCGTCCTACTCTAAGAAGGCTGCAGTAGGTTCAGGTACTACTGGAGTAGCGGGTCGTGAGATACGGATGTGGCGACCAGTTGAGTCGTAGTCTTGTTCAATTGGTAGTGAGTAACGATTGGGACAGGGATTTTCGTCACAAGGTTCCCAATGTAAGTTGTCTTCGTCTTCAGTTGCCCAGTGAACGTCACAATGTTCTACAGTGTCAAATGCGTGGTAGTTTTCTGAACAGTCAGAGTTAACTCCGAAAGTCGGCGTGGTGGCAGTATCAGGTGGAGAATCGGTGGATTCCGATTTCCACTCCTCGTAAGATCAGTGGTAGAGCTGATGGTACGAGTAGATGATCTCGACCTAATGTCGCGACGTAGGCGGAAGCGACGACGGGAAGTGATCAAAGCACAGCACGAGCACAAACCTGAGTGTGAGTAACGCTCAACACACAAAGGCAGAAAGGAGAAATGATCTCAGCGACAGTGATAGCACGAAGGGCCAATCACAAGGGTCAAATAAGGCAAGCTAGTTCCCAAAGACCAAGTCAATATTGAGTGTAAACGAATATACAAACACGAACCTAGTTCCCAAAGACCAAGAGGTCGAGATAGGGAACTGGTAGCTGTCTACTGTACTATATATACGAGTCTGAAACAATAGGAACCGAGGTAAGGGGACAAGGGTAAAAGAACAAGGAACAAAGAACAAGAGCGCGAGAGTGGAATAGTGAAGAACGAATGAGAAGCAAGAAAAGAACAATAAACTAATGACAGCGCGAGAGTGAGTGGTCAGATGAACGATGAGTAATGAACACGGTCATGTGGTTACTAGAGCATGTGAAAATGAAAGAAAGAAAATGATGTAAGTACTTGGTTGTCACGACAGTAACCCTGGTACTACACCTACACTATTTATGTTAGTTTCTTCACTAACGTTGTCCATTCTCTTGCTGCTATAATCCATAAGTTCTATGCTACGAACCGCAGCTTTGTTCTTCTTTGGCAGTTCCTACTAATGTGGCCTTTTTCGCCACAGTTGAAGCAAAGGCCGTTTACCCTTGCTTGACCCAGGTCCATGGGTCATCCCGAACCTCCAAAGGTCGTCCCGGACCCATCACGTCTTGCTATCATGGGGTAGACCCTACCACTCGAGGTCCTTCCCATTTCTTCGGCTCTTGCCTACCATAGGCTTGTTGCGTGGATCCTTGACCACGACTTTGTCCTTGTATGCTGTTACCCCAGCTCATGTTGTTGTATCCACGCTTCTGTTCATCGTAGCGGCGGCAGATCAGATTGTTGGCTATGACAAGTTTCTTTAACTCGTTATAGCTGTCAAACTCCTCTGTCCTCGTTCGGACTAGATCGCTCATGATGTTGAGGTTGACTGCTCTTTCAGCCAACTGAAGAACATATTCGCTCCTCTTGTCATACCCCGCTTCCTTCAACAGGAGTTCAAACTCCTTGAAAAAGTTGTCGGCTTTTGTACGACCTTGCTGAATGTGATTCAGCTTATCCATTGCCTCCTTCTTCTGGGAGACGTTAGAAAAACTGCTCTTTAGTTCTTCTAGGAATTCTGCGAAGTCTACGTTCCAATCACCAGCGACTTCATCCTGGTGATCACTGGTGTATACTTCCGCCCAGTCATCAGCTCTGCCTCCTCGAATGTAGGACATTGCTGCATTGATGGATTCATTATTGTTATTGACCTGCTGTGTCCTTCGCAGGTCATGGATGTATGCAAGGAGTGTTCGGAGCCATGTTCGGAACTTGGAAGTGTCTCCTGTGAATACATTGGGTTCTTTAACGATGGTTTTTTGGGAGAATGAGGTGTTGGAGGTGGCAGGAGTAGCGGATGTGTTGGCATGCATGGGTGTATTAGTAGGATCAGACATTTCTGAGCCGAGTTCGGTGGTGAAGGATGGAGTGGGTGTGGGTGATCCTAAGTGGACAGTTGAATCCAAGGATGCGGGAGAAGGAGAGCGCGATGGGTATGGAAGTGAAAAATCCTGAGGTCTTGATGTGAACACCAGGATATGAAGGGGTGAACGCTTAGGGGTAGAAGCTCGTGTTGAGTTATGTGTTAATCCAGAAGACTGTCTACGTTCGCTCCTCGCGCAACATTGTCTTTCGAGTCATCTGCGTGAAAACTTTGTGTTCCAACGTCCCTACTATCAAATCTTCCGAGGAAGAAACTCGATGTTCTGTTGCTAGCCCTGATTTACACTCCTTGGTAGGAGTCAGGCACACTAGAGAGAGTATTTTCCTCTCAGCACGGGTTGAGCCGTACTACAGTGTCTTGATGTAGGTATGTATTAACAAAGTGTTTACGCCAACGCTGGCCTTAACACAGACGAGCTATGGAAAAGGAGGTGGATAATGGGGAAAGACGAAGGAGGTATAGGCTTGTTAGTGATGATATGAAAAGAATAAGTTTGCAACGTAGCGGTGCCCAGTATCCAACCAAATGTTGATGATTTGGGTCGTGACGGGTGGGTCGATAAGATCTCTGATCTTCTGTCAGCGACTTGCTAGCTCAATACTATGCCAGGCGTCACACAGAGAGAAACAGATCAAAAGCAATGGATAGTGCAGGAGGAGTAAGTCCTCAGATACTTGTCTAGTTACCGAGGAGAATAGACGAGATCAGAGATAGAGACTACTCTAAGAAATGCCCTATCTTATATACATATTCTGAAATGAACCCATGGGAACTATCTCATGTCATAACTGTGAGGCTATACAACGATCTGTCAAAGGTTGACAGACATGAGAGAGTTGTGTTGACAGCGCGAGAATGACAGTCTGTCAACAGTCTGACAGACATGAGAGAAATGTGTTGACATTGCGAGAATGCCAAGGCTGTCACATGTATGTAAATGAAAGAAAAGGAAAAGATAAAAGAAAAAGAAAAAGTATAATAAGATAGACAAAAAGAAATTGAAAAAGAGTCAGTTCGTAACAGGGTGGCTCACTTCATGGCACCATGCTTTAATTGGTGTTAGATATGTGATGTTCTTCATACTTCATATCAAACAAGTTTGAAGGGTACCCATTTGAAAGGCACAAGTAAAATGAATGGATCATCAGAGGGAGTTCACAGTAAGAGACAGATGTGAATTTTCTCTCAAGTCAATGTTAATACAAGGGAGGCCATTTGTTTCTGTGAAGGTATTCAGCATTTACATCCCAGAGTCAGGAATTGTACTCACTGACAGGATTCAAGCTGTATGTGCAGGTCCATACACAGAGAGCATTTCCTGAAGATACACAAAATACAACTATGTACATAATGTACCTGATACATCACTAAGTATACTGAACATTCAAAGAGTCTGCAACCTGCCAGACTGTCATTAAAATTTGAAACCATCGTTCAGAAGCTGGCAGCTGGAACCATTATCCTTGGTCATAGTGGTATTTCTAATTACCAGCTGCCAGCAAGTTATAGAGCCTCAAGCTTTTTTAAATCATTGTCTAGGACAAATTCACGCGATCTTCGCGCCCAAACCCTTTGTATATGAAATGACATGGTAAAAAGTTACAAGCACTAAGGCGTCCTGCTATGGGATTAGAGAAAATTGAGACTCACCAAATTTTGGGAATCCTATCAAATGGATCGCATATATGTAGCAGAAACAAGCAAGCATGACATCTCTTGTCATTCAATTTCGCTGTCGTGCATGGCGATAAAGGAAACCAAATAAGCTCTAGTCCACACGGAGATTACTTAATTACTTGATTGCGTAGGAAAGTAGATTTGTTCACCGCTCAAATCTGTTGCCTTTTGCACCCCATATCTTTTCCAAACATTCAAGCTCAAGTTTCACAGTCGACACTCTTTTCTATTTCTGCTTCCAATCATAACAGGCTCAGATCATCTACTCTTGTAAGTGATGATGCCTCGAGGCATCGGTGATCCTAGTTTGTTGACCCAATCCCTCGTGGCTTTCTAGATACACGCCTCTTTTTTTCTCTCTACCAACTTGCTGCTTCACACAGACCAGAAATCTTCGGCAACATAGCTCAAGTTAATGCCCAATACTGACTCAGTTCGCCAATCAGGAAGCAGCAGCAACCCGTTGCAGAAAGTCAACTCATCTCTTAGCCGTCTTTCGACTGGTTCTCCTGAAGCATCGGGCGCGATTGCACCTCGTCGGAGCTCTTCTCTGAAGAAAGTTGATAGAGGAAAAGGAAGAGGGAAGGGAAGGTCCAGCGCTTCGACTTTGACTTTTGAAGAACCAGAGTCTACTGTCTTCATCGATCGTGAGATGCTCAAGAATCATATGGATACTGCGCCGTCCCGCAGGGGTCCTGTGCGCATTGACCAGGATGGTCCGTGGAGTGTCAGCGTAGCAGAAAGTCCTCACGACTCTAGGTCGTACAGTCTTTACATAAAGAGTGAGTGGCGTGTTCTCGTCTTTCATTCCTCCAACTTACATCCTTCCCCAGCACCAACACACAATCTTACCCTCACTAGAACGATCATGGAGATAGTTGAGCTTGACCATAAGCTTCATGACTCCGTTGTATCTTCGTCCAAACTCCCTGCTCTGCCTTTGGATCCAGCCTCGATACCCGTGGCACCAAAACGCAAATCCGCGTTTCTTACCACTCTTTCTCGCTTGGCTTCGCCGACCTCTGCCAAGTCTGGTACTCGGCGGTCGACTGTCAATGGCGGTGCTCCTTCCGCAGCTCCTTCCGGACTACCTACACCTGCCGTCTCGCCATCAGTCGAGCAGAATGATCCCTTTGTTTCATTCACGGCTTCAAGTGCGCTACTAAATGCTGCACTTCCTGCGCCATCTGCCACAAGTACCGCCCTGGCTGCCTACTTCACTACGTTATCTAATCTGCAACCAGTCCGTCAGGCTAGAGCCTGGAAACGCTTTGTTCGTGTAAGGACAGACGATCTGGAAAGTACACGAGTCGAGAGGGCTATTAAAAGGGTCAGATCGGACTTGGCTGCTCATGTTGGTGGGACGAGAGACAAAAAGGAGAAAGGTGGCAAGATGAACAAACTCATCGAAAGTCTGACGTCTGAGTCCAAAACTTCTGAGAAGCGGGTTGGACACGATCACGATAAAGAGGAGAAAACAATTCCAGCGGCAGACCATATAGTCATTACCGAGGGAGTGTCAGACGAGCCTAATAGGCGGGAAGATGAAGGAAAAGAATTACCTGATGTACCTGAAGCTAAACCCGAATCTGGATCCGGGTCCTTAGCTGAAGCTAGCAACGACCAACCTCTGACTTCAACAGTTCCGGAGCATGCTAAACCTGCTTCTTCAACCACCACAACCGAGGCTACAGCTTCCACAGCCGATCGCGCTGCCGTCGTAGACCTCTCCTCAACTCCTCGTGCCAGTGAGGAAGAGCCGCACACTCCAGCTGCCTCTACCCCTCCCTTAGAAATCTCTGCTACTACAACCAGTCGTGTGCCACGTTCTCAATCTGCAGACCCTGATCGTCGAATGTCGCGCGCGTATCACACCTCAGTCAATGAAGGCAATCTTTCTTCTTCTCAAACCGAGACAGGCGATGAGTCATCCAGCATATCCACCGCTGCCCGGAGCGTCAGCAAACTCGCACGGAAGAAACGCAAAGAAGCTAATTCTTCCACTGCGGCTTCTCTGAATGGTAGTGGAAGTCAGAAAGAACTCGGTAAGAAAAAATCACAACGGAAAGTCTGCGTGGACGATTTCGAAATGCTGCGGGTCTTGGGTAAGGGATGCGCTGGGAAAGTGTTGCTTGTGCGACACAAAGCCACCTCCGATCTATATGCGATGAAGGCAATCACCAAGAGGCATGTGCTAGCGCATCAAGAACTTCAGCATACCTTGACGGAACAGGCGGTTTTGAAGAGGATGGCTGCGGTGGATGAGAACGGACAGGCCAATCCAAACGGAGTAGTCAAAGATCCGTTTGTGGTTAAGCTGTGGTGGAGTTTCCATGATAAGGAGAATCTATTCCTGGTTATGGTGAGTCTATTGGTTTATCTTCTTCTGTTACTATTGCGGCTCAAGCTCATCTGATCTTAGGACTTCCATCCTGGCGGTGATCTAGCGACACAACTTGCGAGATGGGGTCGTCTGGGCCGAGACCGTGCAAGGTTTTACGCCGCCGAGATTGTTGAAGGTGTCGAGGGCCTACATGCCGCTGGTGTCATCTATCGTGATTTAAAGCCAGAAAACATTCTCATTGGTGCCGACGGTCACATTGTTCTCACCGACTTTGGTCTTTCGAAAGAGTTTCCCAGACGAAGAGACGCAATCACCGCCCCTCCCACCCCATCTGGAAAAGATTTTGCTGGCGCTCAGCCACCGTGGATGAAAGACACGAACTCTGAAATGGGGAATGGTGCGCCGGCAGTAGATACCACCACCACCTTTTGTGGAACGGCAGAGTATCTCGCACCGGAAGTAATACAGGCTCTGTCGTACAGTTACGAGATTGACTGGTGGAGCTTTGGTACAATGTTGTATGAGATGCTGACTGGCATAGTAAGATCATTATCCATCTTTTCTTGTTGAACTTGATGATTTTATTTCGCAGACACCTTTTTGGGCCAACAACCACTCGGATATGTATGTTCGGGTACTACAGGACGAGTTGCAATTCCCAGAGGATAGGTCCATGGATCAAGACACGAAGAGCTTAATTCGAGGAGTATGTTCATATATCCTCAATGGCATTGCTTAGTGCTGACTGTGCATAGCTCCTTCAACGGAATCCCGCCCTCAGAATGTGTGAGCCCCGGATAAAACGACATCCGTATTTCTCTATGATGTGAGTGAATAGTCTCACTTCCCCTTCCTTTTCCCTTACAATTGCTTCGCAGAGACTGGTCGCATGTGTATTATAAACGTTACATACGTAAGAAATATTTCGCCTCTCAAATTCCTCGACTTTTTAATTAAGCATTGAACAGCGCCGTATATCCCCCCCATCGATCCATCGAATGCGAGCGATACCCAGAATTTCGATGACACTTTCTTGGACATGGAACCCGTTCTCGACGACTTCAACGACAACGAGAACAACACCGATACCGACCAGGAACTCGAAAATACTGATACTGATCGCACTGACGGAGAGGAAACTAATACCACTCCTTCTCAATCCCGAAGTTCTTCCATACATCCAGTCTCAAGGGGTGAAGAGGAAGATGATTCAGTGGATGTTTTCGATGGTTACTCGTTCAAGGGTAGACATTCTGTTTTGTTAGACGGTGAACAGGATGATGAGGAAGCATCCGAAGAAGAAGAGACCGACGAAGAAGAAGAGAACGAGGATATTGTTGGCGCCTCACTTGATGATCTTTCGTCTCCATCTCTTATCGAAACCTCAACTGAGATACCGGAAGAAGATGAGGAGTTGCCTGAGCCCAAGACACCTGAAGCTCGTCCCAAATCTCTTGTCGACGAAGATGCCGTTCCACCAACAGCGACCCCTTCGCGCGAGCCCTCCACTGCATCCCCTTCAGAGGTTCCAGCGGGCATTATTGAGGCCGAAGCGCGGAGAAGCGAGGAAATATCCCCTGGATCAGTGCCTCCGCCGCCGCCTGCAGACAAAGCTAAACCTGCTCCTGTACCCAAGACGCAGCCTCCGAAAGCCACTCGTCCACCTCGGCGCAAAGAGCGCTCAGGAGTCCATGCGTTGGACCGATACCTTTCCGATGGTCCTGACGAAGCGGAGGCTACCGAGCGTGACGAGGATGAAGAGGAAGACTGGGACTTTATCGAAGCAGACGGTGGGGAAGATCGCAATGGAGCTAAGGGCACGAGTCTATTCGCCCGTGGTGTCGTTGACAGATATCGTCTGGCTGTCTTCAGGAAGGCTTCTACTCCTAGCCGTAGTGGGACCATGTCGCGTTCTGTCTCTGGGTTGTCGAAGAGTTCAGATCCTTCTGCGTCTCCAGAAGCGTCTCCCAGTCCTTCCATCCGTAGAGGCAGAAATCAAGGTCTTACATTTAGAAAGACCCCTCGACAGTTCCTCAGGCCAAGGTCTCCTCCGCCTTCATCTTACTCCTCCAAGTCTGCTAAGACACTAAGTCATTCTAATTCAGCCACAATGAGCACATCCTCGTCGAGCGCAGGGCTGTTAACACCTGCACCCTCAGCTGGTGGGAGCACGGTACCGGGATCCTTGCACTCACTAAAGTCAAAGGAGTCCGCGGCCTCGGTTGGTGCTCAAAGTTACTCTTCGGGAACATCTGCAAACGGCGACACAGCGGCAGAACAGCTCGGAGAAAAACCTGAGAGGCACAAAACCAAGAAGTTGAAGAAGTATAAAGAGAATGCTGAAAAAGTGTTCTCAATCTTTTCAAACTCTCCTCGCCAACCCTCGATGCCTTCGTGAAGGTAAATTCATGCCGTAAAGACTACTCGCGGGTTATCGTTCATCATTCATAATCGTTTCAAGTTTTTCCACTGTCTTGCAATCTTTCGCTCTGCTATCTCAATACTCCCAAGGAATTTTCTCAGAAGAAAACATTATCCAGTATGCATCCCCCATTTTTATACTTTATGCGCTTTGCAAATGGACTACTCTTATTCGTCCAATCTATCCAACAATAGCATTTGACATACCCACGTTCCTTTTGAATGAAACGTCCTCTATATACATCGTTTTGCTGGTGGCGGATCGAGGTTTTCTGTTATTTTCTCGTTACCGGTCAAGGTTTGTTCGACCTTCGCTTGTATCCTAAATTCAAAATAGATCGAAGTTTCAATGTCTTTAGCGAATGTGCATTTGAGGAAACCTCGATTGCAGCGTAGGGTACTAGAAAATGATCAATACACAGGCAAAGTTCGAAGCAGGACATTGACCTTGGAACTTGGTCAGTTCCACGGTAGATCTTCCGCGTTAACGTCGTCTTGCCCGATTGTTTACTGCTGATTATGCTCGAAGAATTGGCAATGCACAACTTGTTTAACCTGTTCTCTCCGTGGTCGTCAAACGTAACGAGCTAGAGTCGGCGCTCAGTCGACCAATACAGGTTGCTATTGATGAGCCTCACCAACCCGCGTCGTATCTAACGGCCACTTTATGTTATAGTATCATCAAAGGTAATGCTTGAATCAATGCACCGGTTCAATCTATCTCTCAATCTTACAAGGTCACCCGTTCATGGACGGAAATAAACGTACTGGTATGGTCCATCGGCATCGATAACATTCAACATGTTACTGATAGGGTTCCTCAGCCTTTCTCCTTGCCCATGAATATGCTCGGATGATGAACATTCCCGGGCGAGCAGATGCAAGCAAAGCAGGAGAAGAAGCGGCCCACGAAGTACTCGCACACCTCGCTCAGCCTTACCTCAATGTTGCTGCTGGCAAGATGGATGTCGTGAGTCTAGCTCAATCGTTGGCAAACATGCGGATCTGATGTGCTGAGTAAATTGTGCGGCACCCATTTCTCAAAGACCTGCGACATTCACATAACGAGCATATATCTCGCCAGGTAGGGGGAATGATCAAGTGAGGATGGATGCTTGAACTGTTCATGATAAGACAGCGGACGCTTCTCGGAGTCGATATATGCAAATGTGTAACAGCCTGAGGAAATCCCGACTGAAACCTCTGTGCGCATCTTCCGCAGCTTCAGGTATCTTTCCACCATCGTTTTGCGCTAAGTGTTTCCAAGCTCCACTAGCTTTTCAACGTTTATTCTCTTAATTGTGGAAAATCACGATTGACTCATCTAGTGCGACGATATGTAGATGGATGATGTTGTACTGGATCTTCCAGGTGGAAGGAAATCACTATTATCGGAAGACACCAGTGCCATTGTGAGAAGTGGTGTGGCATACCTTATCTTGACACGAGGAATACCAAGAACAGCGGCAAGCTGTCAACTACTAACATTCGTATTGAAAGTGAGATTGACAGCGCGAAAAACCACTTCCATCATACTTAGGCCTCAAGCTTCCACGTTTTGGGTTGTCTAAGTACTTTTTATTCCTCCAATTCTGGTCAATATAAGGCTGATGATAAAGTAAAGATATAAAAAGCATAGCGATTAGTCCATGCAAGCGACATAACCCAGATGGTATAACCGGTGGCCAGGAGGAAAAGCCAGGTGTATCTATAACGTCTCTATCATGACCAGCACCCACTCTAGCTACCGCGCCTAAGAAACAATGATTTAACCAGATCCTAAATAGAAGAGAAGCATTCATGAGATATATGCGCCAAAGCCAGAGAAAAAAAGGCGATACATACCACCAGAGTAGACCTTGCCGAACATAAGTTCCTGAGCCTTGTCGTACAAGGAAAGCACACCAGCACCGGCAACGGCACCTAGAAAGGCAATGATCAGACATATAGCAGTACGACGGGTGAAAACAGAACATACGAAGGATGTTGGCACCAGCACCCTTGAATAGCGAAGTAGTACCCTCCTTGGCAACAATTTGTCTTCCGGCATCGAACATAGATTTGTATTTCTGGCCGGTACCGGAAGTCATCATCATACGACGACGAATGGTGTCAAGAGGGTAAGAAGCCATTCCAGCAGCGTTGGTAACGACCCATCCGAGAGCGAAAGCAGCGAGGAAAGAACCTTCGAGAGGACCGACAAGGACAACAGGCTCTGCAAAGTAGCAAGGTCAGGAAACTGACACGTGGCGCAAATAGAGTGGATCACTCACTGAGGGAATCGAAAAGACCAAAGTAGAGACCACGGTAGACGACAATACCGACGACGGAAGGAACGAATCCACGGTAAAGACCAGCGACACCATCAGAAGCGATGGTCTTGCGGTATACGTCAACAAGACCGTTGAACTGACGTTCCCCTCCACCCTTGGCTGATTTTGCGTCGTTGGCAAGACGGGTACGAGCGTAGTCGAGTGAGTAGACAAAAAGAAGGGAGGATGCACCAGCACCAGCACCGGAAGCAATGTTTCCAGCAAACCACTTCCAGTAACCCTCGTTCTTCTTGAAGCCGAAGAGGGATTTGAAGTAGTCCTCTGTTGAGGATGACACGTCAACGGGGCAAAAACATATGAAAGAGGTTTGAACGCACTGAAGGCAAAGTTCAAGGCTTGGGTTGGGAAGTACCGGATGACATTGGCGGTGTTACCTCTCCATAGAGAGAGAACGCCCTCGTCAGCGCTGGTACGTTTGAAGGCGTCGGAAATACCCTTGTATGGATGTGAGAGACGGCCTTGCTTAATCTACAGGCAAGGAAGACGTGAGTCCAAATATTGGCTGAAAATAGCCAGTAGGACGCACCATCTCATCCTGGTTCTGAATCAAGAGCTTTATACGCTCAATGGGAGCTGCAGCAGTCTTCGAGACAGCCTATAGAGCAATGTGGCATTCAGTAAAGAGTTCCAAAGATAAAGTACACGAAGAAAACTCACAGCAGACACACCACCCATCATGAAGTCGACTGGTGAAGAAAATTTTCTTCAGCAAAAAAACTCATTGTCAATGAACCCAGCAAAACTCACTGGCGAAATCCTGAGGAGTCTTTCCCTTCTTGACTGCAGCCATTTTTGAAAGGGAGAAAGGGAGGAAATAAAAAAGTGAGAGGGGAGTTTTTTGGAAATGTGGACCGTAAAGGTGCTGAAGAGACAAGTGTGTTGGCGAAAAAATTCGCTTCTTATAGCCTCGCGATCAAAAAATTCGGAAGACACGGGACATCCCGGGTCGATACATAACACGGTCCGGTCTTTGTTGTATTCCGTTCGTCCGACGTCGTCGTGTGCATCAACGATTCGAACGTTGCCAGCGCAGAACTTGCTCAACAAAAGCCTCGATATACTTATCCTGGCATATATCAGCTGGTGGATACCCGACTGGCAAACGAACGGTCGATCTATCACAAATCGTCGTCGCTCCGGAGGGGCACACTTCATTCCTCAAGGCTCTGACTCTCATTAGCCAGAATCAGTAAGAATTTTACTCCTGAATATCCCTGAAAATTCTACCAGTATACACAAAATCGGCCAAAACTGTAGCATATACACAGATTTCCCCGTCTCTGACACATTGACTGCCGCACAGCAACGAAGCTGTACATGCACCATCTGTACATCTTTCTATCTGCCTTCATTCAAGCTATAAATTTTGGATGTTCATCACAACGCCTTTCCTTACAAGTTGCCATGAGGCCTTCTGCTTGTACCGCGCATACATACTGCTTTAAATATCGACCTTGAGCCAAATATATATATGTACGAGAATTCTCGTGTTATTTAACATGCGCGAGATTTGCTCATTGCGCGCTTCTGATATTTTGAGCGCTTAGTCTCAATTTGATCAATGACCAACATATTTTTGACCGACGCGTCAGTCTTCTGAAATGCCAGCTTCTAGCGACCAATTGCGAACTTTCAACGTAAAATACACGGGTAGGAATGGATT